>CAUYRH010102969.1:0-11755 GCA_963574655.1 Perodicticus potto | reverse complement strand
TTCTGTGTAAGATTAAAGAGAGAGTTTCAAGGGTGGCGCCCGTGGCTCAGTGGGTAGGGTGCCGACCCCATATACCGAGGGTGGCGGGTTCAAACCCGGCAACAAAAAATAGCTGGGCGGGGCACCTGTAGTCCCAGCTACTCGGGAGGCTGAGGCAAGAGAATCTTACCTCTAAAACTTTAATAAAACACTTAGAATTCTAAAAATAATTTAAGATGACTATGTACCTGCTCTTGGCTTTGCAAACATGACCACTACCTTTTGTCTAAAAGAAATAAAATCTAATCTAGCCTATACTGTATCTCATCGCTTTCTTACTTACAATACACAGCCCAGTGACCCAGGCTCATTATTTGTGCAATACTGCCATCTGCTGACAGAGTGTGACAGTCACAGTCAGCAATCTGAGACTTTTGAGTGGCCCCAGGCTAGAGTGTAGCGATGTCAACCTAGCTCACAGCAACCTCAAACTCCTGGGTTCAAGCAATCCTCTTGTCTCAGCCTCCCAAGTAGCTGGGATTATAGTCACCTTCCACAATACCAGGCTAATTTTTCCTTTTTATTTATTTATTTTTTTAGTAGAAATGTGAGTCTCACTCTTGCTTGGGCTGTTCTCCAATTCCTTAGCTCAAGCAATCCTCCCATCTGAGCCTCCCCAAGTATTAGGATTACAGGCTTGAGCCACTATCCTGGCCTCAATTATTTTCTTAACATTTATATAAATGTTTGACCATTTACAAAAATATGCAGATAGTATAACAAACCCCAAACTCACAAATTAACATTTTTCCAACCTTGTTCCAACTACCTCCTCCATCCATCTCCTTTCTGCAATTCTCCTGCCTCCCACACACTATGCTATTTTAAGATAAAAATTTATATACATTGATAACTGATAACCACTGTGCCACTATGATTTCTAGCAGAATTAACAGTGATTTTCTAATGACTAATGCCCTTTCCTACTCAAACTGCTTTGATTGTCCCCAGTGTTTTTACAGGAAGTTTGCTTAAATCAATCAAGGTCCAGGTCCAGATAACTGCATGGTTAAGTTTTAACAAAACCTAAATACAAGAAAAACAATCAACCTCCCCCACCCAAAATGCTGTATTTAAAAAAAAAAAGTTACAGGGAAGAATGAAAGAAGGTAAACTATTATTTAGAAACATAAATCATTTCATAGGGCTAGGATAATCTTGAAGCCAAAATCAAAGACCAAAAATGAGAAAGAAATGTGTAGAACAAACTCACTTATAAACTTCAATGCAAAACTCTTAAGGGAAAATATTAGAAAGCTGTATCAATATTCATCGATATTCATTCAGCTGTGTGTAGTTGAAATCCAACTACAGTAACTTAAGCAGGTAAGAGATCCTTTTGAATCACCTATCTGGGGACAG
Organism: Perodicticus potto; assembly: GCA_963574655.1. Classification (NCBI taxonomy): domain Eukaryota; kingdom Metazoa; phylum Chordata; class Mammalia; order Primates; family Lorisidae; genus Perodicticus; species Perodicticus potto. Next base: position 10,354 of record CAUYRH010102969.1, on the reverse strand, counting down.
GTGGTTCAGAGCCAGAGCAGGCATAATGTAGGGGCAGATGACACACCTCCTAGGTGAGGGGCACGACTACAACTTGCACTCTACCTAACAAATGCAAAAAAATGTAACCTAACCATCTTTATGCTCATATAAATCTGAATTTTTTTTTTAAAGAAGAAGAAGAATGAGAGGGAGGAGAAAGAATGGGAACTCCTCTAAACCAGTAGAAAAATGAACAACTTGATAAAAAGTGAGCATATCTTAGGGAAAGGCAATGCACAACAAATGAGACTCTAATGGCCAATAAACATTTTTAAATAGTCAACCTCATGAATTATGAGAAAATGCAAAGTGTACTTTAAACCAAGGAGCAGAGCAAGATAGCAGACTAGAGATAGCTTCTTTGCAGTATGTGTGGTAAAAATGGGGATAAAAGACTCCAGGTACCTCTGGCTGTGGGCTCTGACCATAAATATATCTTCAGTGGCACAGGGAGGTAGCGGGAGACTAGAGGACCTCAAGAGGAGGAGGAAAGCAGTGAACAAGTGGCAAGTACAAGCATGCAGGCAAAGGTCAGCCACACAGTGGCTGCTGCAGTGGACACTTTGTTGAATTACCTTGGCAAAGTTTGGACAAGAAAGCAGTGATTTTGAGCAGCACCCAGGGGCCAGGACTGAGCCACCGGGCAGATTAGAGCTTTCATTGTTTGCCTGCAAGGTAGTCACAGCCATTGTGAGAAGACTGCCTTGCAGGCTCAGCCCTCATGGTCCTAGAGTGAGGCAAGTTCTGATGCACTTGATCAGCAGGGCAACCATTCCTGGGGAGAGTTGAACAACACATGCTTTCCTGGGAAACCACTGCATAGCCAAGGACACAGTACACAGTTTGGAAAGGTCAAGGCATGTTTATTAAGCAGGCTGAGGAGAGCTTCAGGCTCCCAACTCTGCATGTTTTGAGGGCAAAGAATTCAGAAGGATGGGACAAGGTCTCCTTGGCAAGACAGAGGCTTCCAGTCTCCAACTTATACAGTTGTATCAACATCAGGATTAGCATCTCATACCCCCAGAAGATCACCTGTTGCCCAGGCAACATATAGGAAGATACATATAGATATAGATAGATAGAGATATAGTGATAGATACAGATATAGCTAGAGATAGAGATAGATATATAGTTATATATATATATATGACTTTTTTCTTTCTAAAAATTTTTTTAACTTTATTCCCCCAGGATTTTCCTTTTTCTATTTTTTTCTTTTTTCTCATGTAATTATAAATTTTCATTGTTTCCTTCTTTAATAATAAGGGCTTCATTTTTGCTGTTTTTCTGTTCTATAATTCTTTTTTTCCCCAATTTTATCCCTTAAGATTTTTTGTTTGTTTTGTTTTGATTTACAGTATTTTTTGTCTTGCTTCTCTATTTGGTGGAGGTGGGGTCTTGTGTCTGCTCGAGCTGGCAAAGAGCTCCAGACCTCAAGAGACCCACCCAACCCAAACCCCAGTGGTTGTGATTTCTGGTTGTGGATCAAGTACTCTATTGTACAGCACTATTACTCCTCTCACTTTCTCTTTGCATTCCTCTCTTCTTTTTGTCAATCTTCCCTTTTTTCTCACCCTTTCCTTTCTCTTTTCTCTTTTTTTGTCTTTTACCCCTTCTTGCTCTTAACTCTTCTGTTCCTTTTAGTATTTTACCAAAAGGACACTTCAACTCCTCAGATGAGAGGCACAGTAACCTAAAGATCAGGAGGAAGTGAAAGGAAAAGGGCAAAGACACAGACAAAAAGAAAACAATCATGAGGAAGAAACAGCAAAAAAATCCTGGCAATATGAAAAACCAAACCAGGGCAACCCCCACAATGGATCATGAGGTAGTTACCACAGAGGATTCCACCTATAAAGAAATGTTAGAAATGACAGAAAGGAAATTTAAAATATGGATGGTAAAAACAATGAAGTTATTTGATGAGAAAGTGGAAAATAACCTAAAGGAAATCCAAAAACAGTATCACATAAGAGATTAATGATATGAAGAATATAGAAAGGCTATAGTGGAGCTTTAGAAATTGAAGCAGTCAGTCAGGAAACTTAAAGATACAGTAGAAAGTATCAATTACAGACTATACCATGAAGAATAAAGAATCTCAGAGGTAGAGTATAAAGTTCTTGAGCTAATGAAGGCAGTTATAGAGACAGAAAAAAGGAGAGAGAAAGCAGAACATTCACTGAGATAATTATGGGACTTCATGAAGCACTCAAACATAAGAATTATAGGAATCCCAAAAGGAAAAGAATGCCCCAGAGGAATAGAAGCCCTACTAGAGGATATCATAAGTGAAAATTTCCCAAGGATCACCAAAGATTCTGACACTCCTTTCAGAGGGATGTCTAACCTCTGGTCATATCAACTCAAACAGAGCTTCTCCAAGACCCTGTCATGAACCTGTCCAAAGTCAAGATGAAAAAGAAGATTCTGTAAGCATCCAGGCATAAATGCCATTTGACATACAGGGGCAAATCTATTAAGGTGACCACAGACTTCTCAAATGAAACTTTTCAAGCCAGAACAAAATGGTCGTCTACTTTTCACCTACTTCAATTAATTTTCAGCCCAGAATTCAATGTCCTACTAAGCTAAGCTTTAAAATTGATGGAGAAATCAAATCATTTACTGATAAAAAAAAATTGAGGAAATTTGCCACATTAAGACCAGCTCTACAGAAAATACTTAGATCTATTCTGCATACTGACTATCACAATGGACCACCAGCAAACTAAATACCTAGAAACTAAATGACAAAACCTAGTGTCCACAATGACACAAAAGATAAAACTAAGTAATGGACTTTCACAAAAGAAGATGAATAGAACTCCACCACACTTATGAATTCTCTCAATAAATGTTAATGGCTTGCATTCCTCACTGAAAAGGCATAGGCTGGCTGATTGGATAAAAAAGCACAGCCATCCATTTTCTGCCTGCAGGAAACACATCTAGTCTTGAAGGACAAAGTAAGACTCAGGGTTAAGGGACGGAGAATAATTTTTCAGGCAAATGGAATTCAGAAGAAAGGAGGAATTGCAATCTTAATTTCAGCTACAAATGTATTTAAAACTAAAGTCAAAAAAGAATAAACACAGACACTTCATACTGGTTAAGGAAAAAATACAACAAGAAGACATTTCAATTCTAAATATTTATGCACCCAACTTAAATTCTCCCAGATTTTTAAAACAGACCTAAATTAGTCTGAGTAATATGATACCTTATATCACCATAATAGCACTCCTCTTACAGAGCTGGACAGATCCTCTAAACAGAAACTAAACAAAGATACAAGGGACTTAAATGTGACCCTAAAGAAAATGTGCTTAATAGACATATACAGAACACTCCATCCCAAAGCTAAAGAATATATATTGTTCTCATTGGCCCATGGAACATTCTCCAAAATAGATTATATCATAGGACACAAGTCATATACCACAACAAAATTAAAAGAATTCAAATTTTACCTTGTGTCTTCTCAGACCACAAAGCAATAAATGTGAAGTTCGACTCCAACAAAAATAGTCATCCTCACACAGAGGCATGGAAATTAAACAACTTTATGCCAAATGACAGTTGGGTGAAGGAAGAAATAAAAAAGGAAATCATTAACTTCCTTGAGCCTAACAACAATGAAGACACAAGCTATCAAAACCTATGAGACACTGCAAAAGCAGTCCTAAGAGGGAAATTTGTCACATTAGATGCCTATATTCAAAACACAGAAAGAGAACATATCAACAATCAAAAGAATCATCTTTAAAAAATGGAAAAGGAAGAACAATACAATCCCAAACCTAGCAGAAGAAAAGAAATAACCAAAATTAAATCAGAAAAAAATGAAATAGAAAATAAAAGAATCATTCAGAAAACTAATGAATCAAAAAGTTGGTATTCAAAAAGATAAATGAAATTGATAAACCACTGGCCAGATTAACCAGAAATAAAAAAGTAAAATTTTTAATAACCTCAATTGGAAATGAAAAGGGAGAAATAACCACTGATACTACAGAGATACAAGAGATTATTTATTTATTTATTTATTTTTCTTTTCTTAGTTCATCAAAGGCCTTTATTTGAAAAGTGATCATTTGGAATTAGAGCACAGTTTTTCAAGGCAATGGCTTTGAGACATAGAAATGAGGTCTAGAACAAAGAAAGATCTAATAAACTCCAGAAATCAGCCTATTCATCTACTGGGACCACTGGGTATATCCTTTGCATTGTCTTTTTTCTTTTTTTTTCTTTTTTTTTTTTTTTTTTTACTGTGTCATAGCTATGTACAATAATTCAGTCATGGTGTACAGTGTGTGGGTTTCACATACAATCGGAGATATCTTCATCAACCTGATTGATATAACATTCATGATATTTTCTCATTTACTATGTGAAAACATTTTTGATCCGTATTTAGAAGTTTTCTCCTGACCCTTCAAATATGCACCACAAATGTGATCTCACCCTTTATCCTCTCTCCCCCCCACCCATTATTTATGACTACTACTAAAATCTGTATGCCTTGAAGTTTGATAATGTGGAGGAAAGGGACCAATACCAGGAATCACACCATCTTTCCAGGCTTAATAGATCTCTTGAACAATATCATGAACAACCAATATCAAGCACTGAGATTGCCAAAACAATAAAAAAAAAAAAACCTTCCAACAACAACAACAAAAAAAGCCAGAGACCTGATGACTTCACATCAGAATTTTATCACATCTTCAAAAATGAGCTTGTACCTATACTACAGAACTTATTGCAAAACATTGAGATGGAAGGATTCTTCCCCAACATGTTCTATGAAGTGAACATCACCTTGATTCTGAAACCAGAAAAGACCCAACTAAAAAGGAGAACTACAGGGTAGCACCTGAGGCTCAAAGGAGTAGTGCACCAGTCCCATATGCCGGAGGTGGTGGGTTCAAACCCAGCCCTGGCCAAAAATTGCAAAAAATAAATAAATAAATAAAAATAATAATTAAAATGCCATCTGAAAAAAATAAAATAAAATAAAAAGAACTACAAATAAATTTCACTAATGAATATCAATGCAAAAATACCCCACAAAATCTTAGTCAATAAATTGCAGCTACATATTGAAAAAGTTATACATCATGATCAAGTAGGCTTCATCCAAGGGATGCAAGGTTGGTTTTATATATGCAAATCCATAAATATAATACATCATACCAATAAAAGTAAACACAAATACTATATGATCTTCTCAATAGATGGAGAGAAAGAATTTGACAAAATTCAGCATCCTTTCTAAAAAGAACACTTAAGAAAACAGGCATAAGTGGCACATTTCTTAAGATGATTGAAGCTATCTATGACAAACACACAGCTAACATCATACTGAATGAAATAAAATGAAAAGCTTTTCCACTTAGAACTCGAACCAGATAAGGATGTACACTTTTGCCACTATTATTCAACATCATGCTGGACATTCTAGCCAATGCAGTCAGTCAGGAGGACAATATAAAGGTCATCTGAATGGGGGAAGAGGAGGTCAAACTTTCACTCTTTGTTGATGATATGATCATATACTTAGAAAACCCCAGAAACTCAACCACAAAGCTCCTGGAAGTGATCAGAAAATACAGTAACATCTCAGGGTATAAAATCAAGGTCCTGTAATCCCAGCACTTTGGGAGGCTGAGGCAGGCAGATCACCTTAGCTCAGGAATTCAAGACCCCATCTCTAAAACTATCTGGTGTTGTGGTGGGTGCCTATAGTCGCAGGTACTCAGGGGGCTGAGGCAAGAATTTGAGATTGCTATAAGCTATTATGCCATGGCACTCTACCAAGTGTGACAAAGTGAGACTCTGTCTCAAAAAAAAATAAAAATAAATGTCCACAAATCAGTAGCCTTGGTATAAGCCAATAGCAGCCAAGTTGAGAAGCAAATCAAGGACACAATTCCCTTCACAGTAGCTTTAAAGAAAATTAAATACTTAGGAATACACCTAACAAAAGAGGTGAAAGATCTTTTCAAAGAGAATTACAAAACCCTAAGAAAAGAAATTGCAGAAGACGCTAACAAAGGGAAGAACATACCATGCACTCAGCTGGGAAAAATCAACATTTTCAATGTCTATTCTACCCAAAGCAATCTACAGATTCAATGCAATCCCCATTAAAATACCAACAACATATTTTAAAGAACTGGAAAAAATGGTACTTCATTTTGTATGCAACCGGAAGAAACCCCAAATAGCTAAAACTATTCTTAGTAATAAAAACAAAGTTGGAGGCATCACCCTACCAGACTTCAGGCTATTTTACAAGTCCCCAGTAATTAAAATAGCATGATATTGACACAAAAACAGAGACATAGACATGTGGAACAGAAGAGAAAACCAAGAGAAGAAACCAGTCTCTACCTGCCATCTGATCTTTGATAAAACAAACAAAAGCATAGAGTGGGGAAAAGAATCTCTATTTAACAAATGGTGCAGGGAGAACTGGATAACCACATGTAAAAGACTGAAACTCAACCCACACTTTTCATCCCTTACAAAAATTGACTCAAGATATATAAAAGACTTCAATCTAAAACACAAAACTATAAAAATCTTAGAAGAAAGTTTGGGGAAAACTTTTGACAATGTTGGCTAGGGAAAGATTTTATGACAAAGACTTCAGTGGCCATTGCAACAACAACAAAAATTAACAAAGGGGACTTAATTAAGGTGAAAAGCTTCTGCACAGCTAAGGACACAACAAGTAAAGCAAAAAGACAAACTTCCAAATGGGAAAAGATATTTGCATGTTATGAATCTGAGAAAGGGTTGGTAACTAGAATCTATAGAGAACTCAAATTAATCAACCAAAAAAAGAGTAAACAAACCCATCTACCACTGGGCAAGAGATATGAACAGAACCTTCTCTGATGAAGACAGACAAATGGCTAACGAACATTTGAAAAAATATTCATCATCCCTTATTATCAGAGAAATGCAAATCAAAACCATCCTGAAGTATCCCCTACACCAAGTAAGAATATCCCACATCACAAAGTCTCAAAGCTACAGATGCTGGAGTGGATATGGAGAAAAGGGAACACTTTTAAACTGCTGGCGGAACTGCAAACTAATACAACCTTTTTGTAAAAAAGTATGGAGAATTCTCAAAGAACTCAAATTAGACCCCCCCATTTGATCCTGCAATCCCATTACTAGGCATATACCCAGAAGAAAAATAATCATTTTATCATAAGGACATTTATATTAGACTGTTTATCACAACTCAATTTACAATTGCTAAAATTTGGAAATAAACTAAATGCCCACCAACTTAGGAATAGATTAATAAGCTGTGGTATATGTATACTATGGAATACTATTCAGTCATTAAAAAAGATGGAGAATTTACATCTTTTGTTTTAACCTGGATTGAGTTGGAACACATTCTTCTCAGGAAAGCATCACAAAAATGTTGATGCAAGAACCCAATGTACTCAATTCCAATAGGAAGGCAATAGATGATTTAATACAAGGTGGGTGGCAGAGGAATGAGCAAGTGGGGAGAGAGGAAAAGAAAGGGGGATGAGGATCATGGTGTATGGCACACCTCTTGGGGAAGGGACACAATTACAAGAAGGACTTTACCTAACAAATGCAATCAGTCCAACCTAATTCCTTACACCCTCAATGAATCCCAAACAATAAAAAAAGAAAAAAGAAATAAACCAAAAATGAAACACAATTTATTATCCATTTGACTGGCAAAAAAAATTTTTTTTTAAACCTGAAACATCAAGTATTGGAGAGGGTGTGGAGAAAGGAAACTCTGTGGTGGACCTATTTTTGCAAATGTTGGGGTTTAAATTAATACATCAATTGGGGACCAATTCATAACTTTAAAAATGCACACACCCTGCAACCACGAATCTCCCTTTCCCTCTATACACAGTAAAAAACTATTCATATGTTTATATACAAGACATTTGATAGTGTTTACTGCAGAATAGCTTAGCAGGAGTGTGGACTCTAGGGTCACATTGCTTCTAGCTGTGTGATCCCAAATTAATTAACAAGTTAATTTAACTAGGGGTTAGTGACTTTTAAGTCAGATCTACTTTTCTACTCCCACCCCACAGTCCTTAACTCCTACCTACCACAACTATATAATTTTCTAAAAATTGTAAAAATTTATACTTTTATGTAACATTTTTGAAACAACAATGTTACATAAGTGGAATCCTCTATCTCTGTCACCCAAGATGCAGTCATAGCTCCCTGTAGCCTTGAACTCCTGATCTCAAGGTATCCTCTAGCCTCAGCCTCCCAAGTATCTGGGACTACAGGCATGAGTCACTGCACCTGACCTTTAGTTTTTTGTTATTATAAATAAAATTGGCATGAATGATTGTGTATTGTATACATTTTTGTGTGAACATAAGTTTTCACTTAATCATTTCTTTGGGCTTTAGCTGTGTCCCACAAATTTTTGCATGTTGCAATTTCAGTTTTATTCTGTTCAGTATCTGATTTTTTATTTTCCTTAAAACTTTCCATAGATTGTTTAGAAGTATTTTGTCTAGTTTGAAAGGGTTCTTAATTTTTCTCATTATATTCCTGTTATTGATTTCCAGTTTGATTCCAGGTAGTCAAAGAGCACACTCTTCATAGTTCCAATTCTGTTAAATGTGTTAAAGTTTGTTATATTAGCAAATTTTCTTTTTTTATTCCTTTTATTAAGTCATATACACTTAGATAATGAATACATTTATGCATTTGTGCAGTACAGTGTGAATTATTTTTTTTATTTGGAATGCTTACATCAAATTAATTAATATAGCTTTCACCTCATTTACTTAATTATTGTGTTAAGACATTTATGTTCTATACTTGGTAGATTTGATTTGTACCCTTGCAATATACTCCATAAGTGTGGTCCAATCATTTACGCTCCCTCTATCGAACCTTATCCCTTCCCTTCCAACCCCCTCTACTTCTATCCTTCATCCTGGGCTATCATTGTGATCTATCTTTCATAAGAAAGCATAATTATAGATTGATTTCATAAAAGTACTGAGTACATTGGATACTTTTTCTTCCATTCTTGAGATACTTTACTAAGAAGAATATTTTCCAGCTCCATCCACATAAACATAAAAGAGGTAAAGTCTCCATCTTTTTTTAAAGCTGCATAGTATTCCATGGTATATATACTCCACAATTTATTAATCCATTCACGGGTCAGTGGGCACTTGGGCTTCTTCCATGACTTGGCAACTATGAATTGAGCTGCAATGAACAATCTGGTGCAAATATCTTTGTTGCAAAGTGATTTTTGGTCTTTTGGATATATACCTAGTAGAGAAATTGTTGCTACGTGTTTTTTTTGGTCTTTTGGATATATACCTAGGACAGGAATTGCAAGATCAAACAGCAGGTCAATTTTTAGATCCCTGAGTGTTCTCTAAACTTCTTTCCAAAAAGAACATATTAGCTTGCATTCCCACCAGCAGTGCCGAAGTATTCCCTTTTCTCCACATCCATGCCAACATCTGTAGTTCTGGGATTTTGTTATGTGGGCTACTCTTACTGGAGTTAGATGATGTCTCAAAGTGGTTTTTATTTGCATTTCTGTGATGATTAAAGATGATGAGTATTTTTTTATATGTCTGTAGACTATGGGCCTGTCTTCTTCAGAGAAGCTTCTGTTCAAGTCTCTTGCCCACAATGAAACGGGATCACTTGTTCTTTTCTTATTAATAAGTTTGAGTCCTCTGTGGATTCTGGTTATCAAACCTTCATCAGAAACATAACCTGCAAATATCCTCTCCATTCCAAGAGCTGCCTACTTGCTTTACTGACTATGTTCCTGGCAGTGCAGAAGCTTTTTAGTTTGACCAGATTCCAGTAATGTATTTTTGGTATAGCTTCAATTGCCCAGAGGGGGTCCTTCTCATAAAGTGTTCTCTGAGGCCAATTTCTTCAAGTGTTTCCCCAACACTTTCTCCAAGAATCTTTATAGTTTACAGTCTTAAATTTAAGTCTTTTATCTGGTGAGAGTCAATTTTTGTTAGAGGTGAAAAGTGTGGGTCCAGTTTCAGTCTTCTACAAATCGCCAGCCAGTTCAACCAGCACTATTTGTTAAATAGGGAGTATTCCCTCAATGAATATTTTTGATAGACTTATTAAATATCAAAGGACGATAAGTGTCTGTGTTCATCTCTTGGTTCTCAATTCTGTTCCATACATCTACCTCTCTATTTTTGTGCCAGTACCATGCTGTTTTGATCACTATAGATTTACAGTATAGTCTGAGGTCTGGTAGCATGATTCCTCCTGCTTTGTTTTTATTTCT
>CAUYRH010102968.1:0-17112 GCA_963574655.1 Perodicticus potto | reverse complement strand
ATAATGAATGTTCATTAAAAAAGAGGTTAAAAATAATGATAGGATGAGATGCAAATGGAACTAAATTAGATGTATGCAAAGATGGAAATCAACCTAAAAGAAAGAAAGATTATACAGAAACCAAAAATGCACTAGCCCAGTTAAAGTTGGCTTTAGAAGAAATGAAGTGCACATTCTATATTACAGAATAGAAAGTTCATGTCTTAGATGAACCTGAAAATTTTTTCCAGAAAACACAGAATCTGGTTATCAAAGTGTAAACTGTGTGAGAGATGATGATACCTATCAAAAATATATAAAAAGAGAATAGGCCAACATTAAAAAAAAGAAGACAAATCTGTTAATATGCTAGGCAAATAGAATCCAACAATTGGTGTTTCTGAAGGAGAGATAAAAGCAAATGAAACAGAATCAAGAACTCATAATATTAGAGGAAAAAGGGTTCCTTGATTAAATGAAGACTTTTGTCTGAAGATTAACAGGATTCTTTTGGGAAAAGTTTTCAAGGTTTAGATAATTTCTCATGAGTTCATTTTCTTGTTAAACATTAAGAAAATATACTATAAATAATTAGATAAAAACATTACAGTATGTAGCAAAAGTAGGAAAATCATCTTAGCCTCATATCTCTCTGGAATAGTAATCATTAGAAATTAAGGAGCAAAATCAATAAATTCTTGAGAAAGTACACTTAATGCCAGAAAACTCATGTATACACCTATAGCAAAAGAGCTCCAGTTCTTCCAACATCCAGAATCTCCACCTTTCATGTACCATTCTAAAATTAAATATACAATTATGCTTCCAATGTACTTTATCTGGAAAAAATGTTAGGATTATATCTATGTTAATTTCCTAAAAAACTTAGCCAAATATACTTCAACTGACCAGTTATTATATCAAATCAAAATCTCGAGAAAGGGAAGTTTAATGGTATGATTGAACTATAAATTACAGAATCAGGTTTAAACAATCAAGGCAAATATACTTAAAATTCACATACATGTGTTAACTGTTTTTAGTATAACACTGGGAAATTTTATTTAGAACAAAGAGAAAGCTTAGAGCACTTCCGAAGAAGTTGGAAGTAGGTCTCTCTCATGAAGGAGCAGAGGTGAGGGACCCACAAGTAGCATTTCTTGAAAAATAAGATGTATGGTATAAAGTAAATATGTACTAATTATATTCTGGGCCCCAAACCTTAGCTGGCAGCAACAAATTAATTTTTTTTAGAGAATAATAAAGGGAATTAAAATTGCGTTTGTTCTTTATTTTACAAAAGGAAGAATAAATAAACCATATTTTGTTATTGGTAATCATTATGTATAGACCCAAACATATTAAAACTTAAAAACACTCTCCAAATTAACAACATCTGATATCTTCTAGTCTCCAAAGGAGAAAGGCAAACACAGCATTTACCTATAGTTAGAAAGCAGGAAAAATATCAAGGAAATATGTTCTAGAAAGGCAATTGGCAAATGTAAAGCTTAATAATATAGGTTACAACACTAAATGAATCACTTAACCAGCCAACATACTATTTAAAAAGAAAGACTGATGCCCAAGACAAATACATAAAACAAAAAAGACACAGATATATTAAGAAATAAGGATGAAGAGGGAAGGGGAGGGAGAGGAAAATGGGGGGGCAATAGAAGGGGGGTTAGTAGGGGAGCCACACCTATGGAGCATATTGCAAGTACAAGTTGGATCTATCAAGTGTAGAACACAAATGTCTTAACGCTTTAATTGGGTAAATGAGGTGAAAGCTATGTTGATTAGTAGCATGTAAGCACTCCAATTTGTACATATAATCAACACAACGCATCCCAAAATAGCATAAATGTATTCATGATCTATGTAAAATGACTTAATAAAAAATTAAATTAAAGAAAAATAGAAATAGGGATGACAAAGATATGTTAGGCAAATAAAAGCAAATAGAAAGCAATAACAGAAATAGTATGGCAAATATACGTTTTTTTTTTTTTTTTGAGACAGAATCTCACTCTGTCACCCTCAGTGAGTGCCAAGGCGTCAGAGCTCACAGCAACCTCAAACTCTTGGGCTCAAGTGATTCTCTTGCCTCAGCCTCTCAAGTAGGGAGGACTACAGGCGCCCACCACAGTCCCTGGCTGCAAATATACGTTTTTATATCTAAAAACAAAAATGAGTCCAGAAACTAAACCTTATTTTGTTGAAAGGAAAATTATAAAAACAAAAAAGATAAAATAGCCATTATTGTGTATGTGTGTGTGCATGTTTATGAAATAACATAGCAATGTAATCTATATAAAAGGATTAATTGCAGATATTGAACCACGGTTTTTACTTTGTATGCTTTTGAAAACACATTACCCTTTCTTAGTCATTTATTTGATTATACTTATATAAGAAAATTATATTAGACAAGAAGGTATCAAGAAGGGCAAATGGCTTTGGAAAAGGTAAGAAGTTAGCAGAAATAAAAAGATTTAAATTAATAAATTCATGCAAGACTGAATATCTTGGAAAAACTTCTAGAGAGACAATTGAAACAGAGGAAGTCACTTGAACTGTAGTTTTTCTTTCTTTTTTTTCTTGCTTTGTTTTTTAATCACAGCAATTTTTAAAATCACATTTGAATTTTCACCATGTAGAATTAAGTATTTTTTATATAAAAAAGACAACACATCAGCTCTTGAAGTATGTTGCAGAACTATCATCTTACAATATATAGTAAAATTTCTAAGTAGACTTTTCTAAATCATTAGCTGAGACTATATTCTTGAAAGTCATAATTTGAAATTCACTGTAGCCGGACTTTTTAAGAAAGAAGATGTTTGCTTGCAATATTTGAAATGCAATTTTGCATCCTTAGTGTAAAGGCTGGACAACAAAGATCTCATAGCATGTAATTCATAAATCATTGGTTAAGTTGTAATGCTTTTAACTTTTCTGCCTAACAGTTGCTAAGGATTCAACATTAGATGGACAGGGAAAATTCAGGGGTGCCCGTGATCTCTGAGCAGCATCTGTTGTTGCCTCTCCTTTGCAGCTGAACCCTGACATTGTTGCAGAGTGTGGGTGAGGGACTTGAATCCTTGGACCGCTGTGATAATAGAGCAAAAGAGTAACAATATCTGAGAGAGAGTTCATGTACACAGTCTTGGACAAGCTTCATAGAATCTCCAGTTTTTTAGTTCTCCAAAGAGCTTGAAGAAAGTCATTTATAGCAGCACACTTGAAGAGATGTTACAAGTGAGCCAGGGACTGACTTCAGCACTGGAGCCAGTGCTGACGGGATGAATGAACAGCCAAGAGTTAGGCAGTCAAAACAGAGAATGGTAAAGCCCAGGTGACCCCCTGCTAGAACTAATATAATATGTAAGTCTCTGGAAGCTGAAATTCCATGGGACCTACATAGGTAGGTTATCAGCATGAGGGAAAATGGATGGATACTTGAGGGAAAAATTAATATCAATTAGGAAAAATATAGTTGTGTTTCCTCTACTCTTGAGTTGTAGAGTTGAAAAAAAACTACACAACTAAAACAGACACTACTAAAATAAAATGAAAAACTGGGAAATTTAAAAATAAACAAGGATATGGGAAATTGTGATGCTGAGTAAATTTGTATCCTATGGAAAATTATTTGAAGAGTCTATGGAACATGTATGTTATCTTCAATAAATCCTCCAAACATAAAGTGGACTATTGATGTTAAATGAACAAAATTTAACATCAATATGTAGAATAAATAATCTCCGTGACAAATTATAAAGTGAGGAACTTCAAAATAGTTCCTAAGTTCAAGTAGGAAGAGTGCTCACAGAGTTGGTAGATTTTATTATCAAATTACAAAGCTATAATCAATCACAGGGTGATGCTAACTCAAAAATAAGCAGATTTGAAAGAGAACACACAGACTGATTCAAGAATATTTGTGCAGTATTTTGTATGTATTGAAGTAGTGTTTTGAATAAGTGAGAGAGAAAGATGACTGTTTTATGAATATTCTTGCTCTCTTTGGAGAAAATTTAGATCACTACCTATCTCTCAAACAAATTTCAAATACAGGAAACTATTAGGATGTTTAAATAACTGTTAATAATATTGAAGTAGAGAGTCCTTTTTAATAATTATATAAAAGAAAAAAGAATAACTTTTTCTGTTTATATCTATTTAATGGCTTACCTTGTTTTATTATTCTTTGCTTTATTGTACTTTGCAGATACTATTTCTTTTTCTTCCAAATTGAAGAATTGTGGTAATCCTGCTCTTAGCATGTCTGTGGACATCATTTTTCCACTAACGTGTTCAATCTGTATCTCTATGTCACATTTTGGTAGTTCTAACAATATTTTTGAACTTTTTGTTATTATTATGCATTTTATGGCGATCAGTCATCTTTAATGTTACTATTAATACTTCTTTTGGGGTGTCAAACACCATGTCCACGTAAGGTGGCAAGCTTAATGCATAAAAGTGCATGTTCTGATTGCTTTGTTCTGATCATTCCCATGTATCTCTCCTTTGCTGGCCTCCAGATTCCCCAAGACACAATAATATTGAAATTAAGCCACTTAGTAACTTTGTGGTGGCCACTAAGTGTCAAGACAAATGAGGTGTCATGTTGTCCCCTTCAAATCAAAAGCTAAAAATCATTAACCTTGGTGAGGAAGGCATGTCAAAGATAAAAGTTAAGCTTCTTGCCCCAAACAGTAAACCAAGGTGTGAATGCACAGAGAAAGTCCTTGGAGAAATCAAATGTACTACTTCAGAGAACACATAAATGGTAAGAGAGAAAAATAGCCTTATTGCAGCTGTGAAATATTTTTAAGTGGTCTGGATCACTTAAGCCAAAGCCTAACCCACAACAAGGCCCTAGATTTCTTCAGTCCTGTGAAGACTAGAGACAGACGTTAGAATGTAGCTAAAGAAAAGTTGGAAGCGAGCAGAGAGTGGTTCATGATGTTTAAAGAAAGAAGTCATCTCCATAACATAAAAATGCAAGGTGAGGCAGCAAATGCTGCTACAGAAGCTGCAGCAAGTCATCCGGAAGATCTACTTAAGATTATTGGTAAAGGTGACTGCACTAAACAACATATTCTTAATGTAGATGAAACAATCTTATATTGATCTAAGATGCCATCTAGAACTTTCTAGCTGCAGAGAAGCCAAGGCATGGCTCTAAAGCTTTAAACTGTCTCATTGGGGGTAATGCCTGTGGTGACTTTAAGTCAAAGCTGATGCTCATTTACCATTCTGAAAATTCTGTAGGCTTTAAGAATTATTCCATGTCTATTCTGCCTGTGGTCTATAAATGGAACAATGAAGCCTGGATGACAGCATGGCTATTTGTGGCACGGAATATTGACTTTTTTTTTTTTTTTTTTGTAGTTTTTGACTGGGGTGGGTTTGATCCCTCCACCTCCGGCATATGGGGCTAGCCCCCTACTCCTTTGAGCCACAGGTGCCACCTGGAATACTGAATATTTTAAACCCACTGTTGAGACCTACTGCTCAGATGAAAACAAACTTTATTTTAAAATATCACTGCTCATAAACAATATGCTTCATCACCCAAGAGCTCTCGTGGTTGTACAAGAAGATTATTTTGTTTTCAAGCCTGCTAACTCAATATCCATTCCTTAGTCCATGGATCGAGATGTAATTTTGCTCTCCAAGTCTTATTATGTAAGAAATGTATTTCATAAAGTTATAGCTTTCATAGTAATTTCACTGATGAATACAAGCAAATCAAATTGAAAACCTTCTGAAAAGTATTTACTAATCTAGTACTTTAAGAAAATTTGTGATTCATGGGAGGAATCATTTGTTCAGGAATTTGGAACAAGTTGACTCCAATCTTCTTAGATGACTTTGAAGTGTTCAATATTTTAGTAGACAAAGTAATTCTAGAGATAGATATAATAGGAAGAGAAGTAGAATTCAAAGTAGACCTCGAAGATGTGACTGAACTGTTTGAAATCTCATGATAAAACTTGAATAGATAATAAGTTCTTATAGACGAGTAAGGAAAGTAGTTTCTTGAGATGTATTCTAATCCTGGTGAAGATGCTGAGAACACTGTTGAAATGACAACAAAAGGTTTGGAAGATAATAAAAACTTAGTTGACAAAGCAGAGATAGAGTTTGAGAGAATTGGCTCCAATTTTGAAAGAAATTCTTCTGTGAATAAAATGCTACCAAACAGCATCCCATGCTGCAAAGAAATGTTTTATGAAAGGAAGAGTCAATTGGTGTGACAAACTTTGTTATCATCCTATTTTAATAAATTGTCACAGACACCCCAGTCCATCAGCAATCACCACCCTGACCAGTCAGCAGTCATCAACATCAGGATGACATCTGCCAGCAGCAAAAAAGATGAAGACTCGCTGAAGGTTCAGATGATTACTAGGGTTTTTTAGCAATATTGTTCAATTATCCACTTTTTAAAAGACATAATGCTGTTGCATACTTAATCAACTACAGTATAGTGCAAACATAACTTTTAGATCCACTGAGAAGCAAAAGAATTATGTGACTCATCATATTTTTGTGATCTAGAACCAAACCCATAAAATCTATGATATATGCCTATATATTTTTATTGCACTGAGCAGAACGTCCAGAGCAAAGCAGAACATTGAATTGATAAAGGAAAACCTTCTCCTTTTCCCTGACTCACGGTAATTCTTTTGAGTCTTAAGAATAAGCATGATGTCTGTAGTCTTTATTGTTCTAAAAAGAATTTTTTTCAATTAGCTTATAGAATACTTACTTATTTTAAGATCAGATTTCTTTGTCAAACTTTATAAATTTTTATAATGTTTAAGATGATTATATGATTGATTATATTAGTGGACTTATTTCTTTTGGTCTATATTTGCATCTTTAGAATAAAAATATATGCCTACTCATGGCTTATTGTTTTTTAACATACTTCTAAATTCAATTTACTATTATTTTGCTTAGGATACTTACTTCTATGTCATTAAAAGTTCGATTTGTAGTATTCAGTTCTGTGGGTGCACAAGACTAGCTTACTTAGGTTTTGCTATCAGGATCGAGCTATTTTCATGAAATGTGATTTTCTTCCTCTTCCTCCATTCTATCTCCCAGAAAATACAGACTTCTTGTGATATAAAATCTTTTATTCTGAAAACGGCTTCTCCATGTACCTTATGCACGAGGAAAACAAGAACACAAATTAAGTAGAGTGACTGCGTGTTGAGCTGGCTCAACTCAGGGAAAGTAATCACTCTTCTTCTAAAATATACACCATAAGGTCATTTTTCTTCTAGCACTGGATGGAAATTTGGGGGATTCCATGATTTTTGCAGTCATTCTTAGATAATGGTGAGTTCTATGCTCCTTCTAACTCACAAAACGGTCTCAATTTGGTACGAGAACACTTGGTTCTGAACTTGACAGAGAATCGAATGTTTTCCATTTTCTCATTTGGGGATGATTTCAGATTGGCTATTGATACCTGAAAAGTGGGTACAATCAGTATCTTCTTTCTTTTTCTGCTTCTCCTTCCTCAGCTTGCAGAGTGGTTTGTGGCTCTCCTGCAGCCAGTGTGCAGAGAGGGGGCAAATGAAAGAAGGCACAGAGAGTACACCAGCATTACGTAATGTCACTTCACATTCTCCGAGTCTTGGTACTATTTTAAAAATGCCTTTCTTGCTTGGGCACTTGTGTGGGTTCTTCAGAAGACCCTTGCTATGCCTTCCAGTTGAAGTCACAGTGGCCATTTCCCCACAAGCTGGTCTTCCCATGAGCTTCTGAGCACATCCACATTCAGTGGCACTCCGGGCAGAATTTGAAGTGGTTCAGGCCAACTCTTAATCCTCTTGGGTTCAATGAGTGAGAAACACTGATATGTTCTGTGCTTGCCATGAAGACAAGAGCATTTTTACCCCAAATAGCTTCCATTTTCTTTCTGACTCACGGCCTCAGGTCTTTAGCACAGCTGCTCTCAATTGGATGTTTTCCATTCTCTCAGTTGGGGATGATTTCAGATAGGCTGTTGACACCTGAGTTCTAGTCAGGCTTCAAGATCTGTCACACACCAGTTTCTTGTGTTCCAAGCTGTGGAAGACACCATTAGGGTCTCTAGATAGTCCTAGGGAAGGCTCTCCTTCCTTCCTTTCTCCCTTCCTCCTTCCCTCTCTCTTTCTCTCTCTCTCTCTTTATTTTTTCTAGGTTAAAAAAAAAGGCAAAATAAAACAAAACCACCCTACATCATTCACAATGGGATTCACAGCTTGACAGCATTTCTTACCTCCCCACCCCTGCCAAAAGCCCTCTTAAAGTCCATTCTCAACTCTTTCATATTTTCAGAGTAAGTGGGGGATTTCAAGAGACTGAAATTCCTCTTTGTAATTTTTCATAGGGTCAGGCCTTGCAACTGGAATTTTATATTTGCTATATCCCGGCACCTCAGCTGAGATTTCATGTATAGTGTCCTGTCTCAGAGTTGCACTTTGGTGCTTTGGCTCCCAGTCTGGACTCTCATCACTTCTTGCTGCCACTTCTTCATTTACATCTTTTATGGCTATTGTTATGTACATGAGTTTACTTTCTTCTACCTTGTATTTCTCAGGTGGGATCAGAAGCAATTAGCACTTCCATATTTACCCTCTAATTCAGGATGGAAAGTCTATTGAGGCTAGAAATGCATAAACCTTAACAGTAAAAATTTATCTGGAAATACAATTAGTTACCATGAGTGATTTTCCTCCAGACATTAACTGCAATTTGATCTTTAAATATAACACATATATCATTTGGAAAGAAGCCAGGAATAAAACTGAGTAAAAACCTTTTGCTTTTGAACTCATGATATCTATGGATATATTAATTAGATGCTAGAGTTAAAAACTAACTTTGTAGAATGAACTTTTCTTAATGAGCTACAAAAACTTCTTTGTAAAATAATAAGGACTGAAAATAGCAAGGACAATAGCAATACCAAGGAAAAACTAGCAAGCAAATAGTAAATAATTGAGAACAAAGTACTATTTATATGAGCCATATTCTATTTCTTAATAGTTCTTTTCAATGAAGAATATGAAAGTTCCTGTTGGAATACAAAACATATACCTTGAAATGTTTGTGGAAAATTCTGTAAGTGAAACAGGATGCTAAATTAATCAACATTATGATTATTACTACTCAGAATCTACTAATCTACTCTGATATAAATGTTCTCTTTGACTTTAATAGAGTTTGATATTTAGAATATTTAAACTGTGAATTTGTTATTTGATTTATAGAAAACTATTCTCCCAATTAATTTATTCTTACAGATAAACTATAGGTATATTAAAATGCTAAAATATGTATATCTAAATTTTAAAAGTATATAATTCAGTAGACATTTATGCATATTACCAAAGTGCCATTCACTTTAACATATGTTTAACAGAACATTTGAAAATATAATTTGATATAAAAATATACCCTTGGTATCTTTAGTTTTGTGGAAAGCATCTCTGGATTAATTGATAAAGTTCAAAGCCTTCTGCTCTGTGATCATTGCCTGATCATTCAAATGTTTATTTACTGAGTAGTTATTATACACAGAACAAGGTCAAGTACTATACAGATAAATGAGTTATACCATTTCTGTCTTTAACCTTTGATTTTGTTACCTAAAGAAAAACTTCCAGTGTAAAATAGCAAGCAATAAACCAGATAGTGAATAATTAACGACTAACCTGGTAGAGGTAAATACAATGGGACTTTACAAACAAGAAAGAGCACAGCAGATAGAGAAGAAGAATAAGAGTTTACAGAGAAGGGTCAGGAGAAACCTACTAAATGCAGAACACAAATGTTTTCACACAGTAAACGAGAAAATCTCATGAATGTTATGTCGAACAGGTGGATGAAAATATTTCAGATTGTATGTGAGGCCCGCACACTGTACCCCATGATTGAACTAATGTACACAGCTATGATTCGATAAAAAAAAAAGCTGGCAAATTGATCACTCAAAAAAAGAAAAAAAAAAAGAGTTTACGGAGAAACTGGGAAATGAGTTAACCTTTCCTGATTGCAAAGGATCAGAGATAGTTTGGGAAGAAAATTCTAAACACACACACATACTCACTCACACACATAACGAGAACTAAATTGTGAAGGTATGAATGCCCATGTTATATTTAAGGGATACTAAATACAGCAAGAACAAAGAAAAAAAAATCCCAGAATATAAATTGGAAGATTCTTTTGGATCTAGATGGTGTCAGGCCTTCCATGTTAAGATAAGATTTTTGAGTGGTAATCATTTCATGAAATTGACTCGAAAGATCTTTGAAAGGGGGCAAACTATTAGAAACTCATTAGAGAACTATTGCACTGGTCTATATGGGGGTGGTGTTCAAAAAACTTCCAGTAGGATACGGAGAGAGAATGAGCGAGAACGAGTGGAGTCCAGATGCACTGAAAAAGAAGCATCAATGAATAAAGTGCATGATTTGATGAGGGGAACCAGGAGGAGGAACAATCAAACAACGTGGAGGGGTCTACAGCACGTGCAGTCCTAGTGAGAAGCTGGCTTTCCTCTGAGAAAGAGACTGACTTCTCCATCAATGCTTCTCTTGATAAGAGACTATAAAATATCACGGTCATTGTATTTAAAAGTGAGCATAGAGTTCTACTAACATTTATAATTCGATTGTGAGAGTATACCATTACTTTGAAATTTTACAGGCCACTTATTTGTCAATGGAATCCAATCTTTTAAATTATCGTGAGGAAAGTTTTCTTACTAATATAATCCTGTTAGGTAAAATGGAAAAAAATTATTTTAGGAAGCTTTTTATCACATCAACCATATACCACTGGTAAAGTTAGATAATAGAAAGGTAAAGAAGTTTACCAAGACTGTGAATTTCCTTATAATGTTATTTCTTATTATAACTGAAAGCCATAGCTACATCCTTAAATACAGTAATAATGCTTTTATATTCACTGAAAATGCAAATATCCTCAAAGAAGTATCAGAAACAAAGGACAACATCCTTAATAGATACCAATCCTTCTCTTAGGATCCTTCCCCAAAGGCCACATTCATTTCTTTCTTTTTTTTTGGGGAGCGGGCCAGGTTTGAACCCCCCACCTCTGGTATATGGGGCCGGTGCCCTACTCTTTTGAGCCACAGGTGCTGCCCAAGGCCACATTTATTTCTTTCCACTTCTCTTAATCCTGTCAGCCCCTTGGTAATGACTCAACGTGTTGAAGTCAGCCTCTTAGAATCTAAAGCTGCGGTAGTATCTAAATAGATGACTCAATATTAGAAACAATTGTAGTATAATGTTTTGGAATGTATTTTCTATAGCTTACCAACATGCTACTTTTCGGTAAGATGTTTGAGAATAGTCTCTTAACACCTCAGAAACCCATAACTTATTGTGAAATATTCTGGCTGCATAAAGAGAGTGCCTGTTGCATGCCATTGACATCTGGATCTATCCTGAGTTACAGGAGTGAATCCATATGCTTTCGTCACCCCTATAACAATTTACACAAGGCAGCAATGTTTTTATGGGTGAAGGAATTTAATTGTTTTCCGTAAAGCCATAAGCACTTGCTTTTGTGAGATCATAATGCCTGTGTCAGTAAAGCCAGCTTGTCTACTAAAAACAAACACAGACAAACCTGGAATGGCTACAGATAGTTATTATTTAATCCCTTAGTTGTCACTGAGCACTGTTCCTGGGAGATGCCAGTAAAATTAGACTAGACACATTGTCTTTGCTTACATATGTTCTTGGAATTATAGGTGTACATAGAAGTGCATGTATGTGTGTGTGAGATTAGCAATGTTAAAATGAGCAGAGGGTGTAAGAGAGAAATATCATGAAAGGAAGGAAAGAAGGAAGAAAGGGAGTGAGGAATGGAGGGAAGGAGGAGGGAAGAAGGAGGGAAGGAAGGAAGGAAGGAAGGAAGGAAGGGATGAGAGCCCAGGTGGGAAGAGCAGGGAACTTCATATAGTATTACAAAAACAGGTGCCAAACATCAATGAAAAAGTAAGAAAGCTCCACTGAGAAGATAAGGTGACAATGAAGACAAATAATTGCATAATTTTGCCTAGAGGCAGCACAAGGTGATGAGAAAGGATGGCCTCTCACATTTGGGCGGGGCAGTATATTTCAAGCTCAGAGCTCTTCGCTCTTTTTAAACAATTTCTTTTCTCTCCCCTCGGTTATTTTAGATTTTGTCTGAGCATTATATACACAGATCAATGTATATGAGAATTCCTCAAGTTATAGTCAATTTATTGAATAATTTTTTTTAATTTTTATTAAATCATAATTGTGTACATTGGTGCAATCATGGGGCACAATGCGCTGACAAATTTAAAGAAAAAAAAGCATTTAATAGGGATTTTGCTTATACATGTTGAGAAATGTAATTATATGCATCACAAATTAGAATCCAATCCAACTTTATAGATTTTTCAGGTCACAGACAAATCTTTTTTAAATTAAAGTGTTATACTCACCAAAGACTGTAAGAGATGCTCTTCAGTATTAAAATGACAATATGAAATAACCAATGAAAATTAGGATTATTTACCATAATAAAGCATTAATATATCATTGTCCATGTTAATATCCCAATGCTTTAATAAATAAAAATTGAATTTCAGGGACTTTGAAATTTGATACTTTTCTTTAGAATAAAAACTATGATAAAAAAGTTTGTAGTACCTACTATGCGTGAGATCTCAGCCTTATTTAAATCATACATTGTGTGGTATTATATTCTTTCATAAAGAATATTTTGATCCAGACTGGTGCATTTTTCTGTAGTCTGAGCAACCAGTACGCTTGATTCGAAAGTGTTCTTCAAAACCCTTGACACAGCCAGCGAGTAGACAAGTGGAATTTTCTTCTTAAAAGGGCTAGCGAGGTCCCCTCTTCCTTGCTCAGATAGTCTCTTCCAGCCTTGTTAAAAGGTCCCTTAAACTCAAAGTTCTTAAAACTATTATTTGAAAGAAATAATAAAATAAACAATACGTCAGATACTATTACAAAAACAGGTACCAAACATCCATGAAAAACGAAGAACGCTAAACTGAGAAGATAACGTGATAATGAAGATAAGTAATTTTATAATCTTGTTTTTATTTACTTCTTTTTTTTTGGTACATAGTGTCACTTTGTTGCCCTGTGGTGTCATAGCTCATAGCCGCCTCAGTCTCTTGGGCTGAAGCGATCTTCTCGCCTCAGCCTCTTGAGTAGTTAGGACTACAGACGCTGGCCTCAATGCCCAGCGGTTTGTAGAGACGTGTCTAACTCTTGCTCAGGCTCGTCTCAAACTCCCGAGTTTATGCAATCCACCTGCCTCGGCCCCCAGGGTGGTAGGATTACAGGCATGAACTACCGTGTTTTAAAACTAGCCCGGCTAGTTTTTATTTACATTTTTTCTTTGCTTTTATTCCACACTTATCCACAAATTACCTATCTTCTTTTCTAATAGAATTATTTACGTTGCCCTGAGTTTTCTTAGGTGAGGTTACGGAGTACAGGATGAGCGCATCCTCCCCTAACTTCTATTCTGCTGCTCCCATCCCTCAGCTTGCCGGGTCACTGCATTTGCACATTTATGGGCTGCATTGGACCACTGCGTGGTCTTGTTTTTCTGTCTAGGAAAGAGGATGATGACGTTTCTTTTACCTGTTGTTCTTTGTTCTTGATGTACGTTGTTAACCTTCCAAGGGCTCTCTTTCTTTGTGTTTGCCATCATTGCCTTCACAAGTTTCTCTTTGTTTGAACCTCACGATGTTTCATTTCCCCATCAGTCTTCCAATTCTAAAGAATGGTCTCTTGTTTCCAACACCCTCTAAAGCAGCGGTTCTCAACCTGTGGGTCGGAAATGACCCTTTCACAGGGGTCGCCTAAATACACCCTGCATATCAGATATTTACATTATGATTCATAACAGTAGCAAAATTACAGTTATGAAGTAGCAATGAAACTAACTTTATGGTTAGGGGTCCCCTCAACATGACTGTATGAAAGGGTCACGGCATTAGGAAGGTTGAGAAGCACTGCCTAAAGCCTGGTTACATGCAGTGTAGTCCATCAGAATCGCCAGGGAGCTTGCCAGAAAAGCAGAATTGCAGCCACACCATGGACTTGCTGAACAGGGATCTGCATTCTAACCAGATCTCTGAATGAATAGCACATACTTAAATGAGAAGCACTGCTCCCAAGCTTTTCCTGGGATCTCTGTCCTCTGCGATCCTACCTATATGTTCCTTCTGTCCATTTAGTTGCATAGGATGCCATCATGGGTCCCTCCAACATCACATCACCCTGCTAGCAGTTGTTTGTGCCTACATGCATGCTCTTAGATTATGGATTCCAGTGATCTTCCTGATCCCGCAACGCTTTGGATTTGGCTATTCATTCTGACAACTGGGCTGTGAGTGGGAAGGACGGGAATGTGGTCAGGAAATAATAGAATGTATGTTTAGATCTGTCTTTTTCCATTTAGACTTCTAAAAGGCATCCCCTTCTATTCACTTTTGACACAAAGAACACATTAGATATGTATATTAACATAACTCTTATGAAACTACTTCCCCAGCAACAAAGCCTACTAAATTTATCGCTTTTTTTCTCCTAGCAGAATGGATTATTCATGCGTTGGCCCAGCAACTTTGATTGGGAGAAACAAGTTTCATTTGTAGGCCTACGTATATTATTGCCAGAATAACATCAGAAAAAGAGTAATCTCTTCTGTGCTGCTGTAGGAAATGAAAGATGTTTTCACAACTTGTTCCTGGTCCAAATCACAGTGATTTTATTGTTACTTTGGTTAGAAAGGGACTTGCTAGAGATTTAACATAATGCAGTACTACAAATATTCTTTTGCTTTGTAGTTTTCCATTGCGTTTTGGAGTCCTTGAACTAGCCGAATGGCATGAAGTTGTTTTCATAGGAGAAAGATATACTGTGTGTTTCAGTACAGATTCATCATGACATAGGAATAGTGTATTGTTCTCTAACTGTTTCTCTTTGTTTCTTGGACATGGTGGAGATCTTTCACACACAGTACACATATAAAAGAGAATAGCATAACAGCAGATGATGTCTTTGTGTTCTTTTATGGAAGGATACTTCAAAAGAAAGTTAAAAAATCCAGAAAAGAAAATGAACAGACTGTATATATTATAGTTTGTGATATATCAGAACTACAGTTACAATGAAATATTCTCTAGAAATTCTGAGATAGGTGACTGACATCGAGGTCAATTAATAGAGGTAAAAGTTCAGAATGCAAATTGATAACACAGAAGAGGATTTCTGCACACCCTGATCAATTAAGAAAGTCTAGAATTATTGACTCTGATTGCAGTGAATCATGAGCAATATAAAGATATAATTGTGTAGGTGTTATCTTTCATTTACAAAGGTAGTATGGTTTCTCTAGTCTGGATTGACACAAAAACCTCATGTAAACTCAATATTGTGAGTAAATAGCATTTACTTAATACCCAGATGTACATAAAATGAACATGTTGCTTTTGCAAAAAATTTAATGTTATTTGAAAGCATGAGTTATCATTAAATATAATTAAACCGGTCTTAAATATAACATGAATTGCATTTTCAGTTAAACTGTATTTCATATTAATGTTAGTTTAGGATTTCTAATTTTGAAAGGATGTTGTCACCTGCTTGCAAAGGCACAATCTAAAACTTACCACTTTAAAATTAAATTCTTCTCTGCAGATGTACAAAGAATACAATTCAAGGATATTAATGTTTAATATAAAAAACTAATTTTAAATTGTAGATTCTTCATATATGACTATTTTGTTTTTATGGTTTGGTATTTGTTTTCTTGATGCTTATGTTGAAGAAAGCCCTCATGCCATACCAGAATGATGGTTCTATTTCTGGGCCATTATGAAGTGGTTGAATTATTATAGTTGTTGAGGATATCTAATAGCATTTATTGGGCAGAGGGCAGGATATTAGAAACTCTACACTGTACAGGACAATCCTTATAATGAAGAACTACCCCGAATATTGCACAACTTTTAAATATCCTTCTGGGTAGACAGGGAGTTGAAAATCATGTTGATAATAATCTGAGTCTAGAACCTATTTCAATTTGTATCTTAATTAGTGTGTCATCTTAATACATGCAAAATTTTCTAAGAATGCAAAAAATATATATAAGAGTGGTGAAAATAATAAAACTTTCACCGCACCTCATTTGGTAAGATTTAGCTTACGGTTTTGGAAAATCCTGTCACTCAATAAGTAACATTCTTCATACTATTTGTGTTGCTGATCAAATAGTCGGCATTTTGTAGCTATGTGTTTATGACAATTTTTCTTGAAGGGGCAAGGATATAATCACTGTGCTGTCCAGGATACTCCAAAGGTTGCTATACCTAGGGAAAACAGGAAATTATAGCTAAATGTATCCTTATTTATAAAATACTTTTTAAAACGTTGTACAGGTTTTAATTTCTAATAAACCAAATATCAATCTCTACAACCCATGTAAACAAGAAGCACTTATTTCTCTTTCAAGAAGAAAATGTTTTTGCGCCCATATAAGGGGAAAAAACCCACCCTGTGTTATCCCTAGCCCTGATTGGTCCATTTCTCTGTGCCTCTGACCTCATAGAGAGCCACTGAGCCAAGGACTATATAAAGCCCTGTCTGGGGCTGGCTCTTTGGTCGTTACAGCCCAGGAAGCTTTTTTCGGTGACCTGCGGACTTGACCTCAGATAGTGTGTTTCCTTGATCGTAGTTCTTTCAGTTATCCCAGTGAGTAGTTTGGTATAGTGTAGATAGTGTTCTTAGTGTAGTGTTATTTGTTTTGTTAGCATAAGTTCACATATTATTTTTATCCTAGTTAGATCTCTTTAGTAGTGTTAGCCTATTTAGTGCCCCAGATAGTATAGTTTGTTAGTGTTCTTAGCATAGTGAGTATTAGTTGTTGTTGTTGTTGTTGATTAGTTATTTAGTGTAGCTTATCTAGCATAGAGTTAGAGCAGTCAGGCTCCCCCATGGCGCCTGGGGTGCCCTCCGTGTCTCTGGACAAGGAGGTCCTCCAGGACTACGAGTTCTTAAAGAC
>CAUYRH010102965.1:0-16555 GCA_963574655.1 Perodicticus potto | reverse complement strand
CATCTTAGAAGGGTACAGGTGAAACTTACTAAATGCAGAATACAAATGTCTTCATATAGTGATTAAGAAAATGCCATGAAGGCTATGTTAAACAGTTTGATGAAAATATTTCAGATTGTATATGAAGTCAGCACATTGTGCCCCAAGATTGCACTAATGTACACAGCTATGATTTAATAAAAATAAAAAAAAAAAATAAATAAAAATAAAAAGAAGGGCGTCACCTGTGGCTCAGTGAATAGGGTGCCGGCCCCATATACTGAGGGTGGCGGGTTCAAACCTGGCCCCGGCCGAACTGCAACAAAAATATAGCTGGGCATTGTGGCGGGCACCTGTAGTTCCAGCTACTCAGGAAGCTGAGACAAAAGAATCGCCTAAGCCCAGGAGTTGGAGGTTGCTGTGAACTGTGATGCCATGGCACTCTACCAAGGGTGACAAAGTGAGACTGTCTCTAAAAAAAAAAATAAATAAAATAAATAAGAATAAAAATAAAATAAAAATACAAAAGATGAACAAAAATACATTAATAAAAATAAAAGGATGTGTTTTGTAAAATTTGGATTCAGTCAAAGGGCCATACTTAAAGACCTTGAAGGCCACATTTGGCTTTAATGATGCAGGTTTCCCACTTCCGTCATACATAATCTCTTTCTCTCTGTGTGTCTTTTTTTTTGATCCAAGGATTATTTTATTAAAATATAATGGAGGGGCGGTGCCTGTGGCTCAAAGAGTAGGGCACCGGCCCCATATACCCGAGGTGATGAGTTCAAACTCGGCCCCAGCCAAAAAAAAAACAATAAGTAAAATAAAATAAAATATAATGGGTTTTGGGTGGCGGGTTCAAACTGGCACCGGCCCCATATACAGAGGGTGGCGGGTTCAAACCCGGCCCCGGCCAAACTGCATCAAAAAATAGCCGGGCATTGTGGCGGGTACCTATAGTCCCAGCTACTTGGGAGACTGAGGCAAGAGAATCGCCTAAGCCCAAGAGCTGGAGGTTGCTATGAGCTGTGACTCCACAGCACTCTACCAAGGGTCATAAAGTGAGACTCTGTCTCTACAAAAAAAAAAAAAGAATATATAATGGGTTCCTTTTTCCAAAGAAATCTGTTTTTCAAATTAAGTCTGGGGTCTTTAAGGGATAGTTAAAAAAAAGTAAGTGAGATACACTAAGTATATAAATATTAGCACTAGAACTATAACAACTAAAATAATTCACTTTATAGATTGATTTGTGGGTAATTAAAAAAATTATTTACTCTTATTGAGGAGAAATAACTAGAATTCATATTACAGATTTCGAGATGGCTTTAGTACTTAGAATGAGAAGTACCTTTAGGCTTAAAGCTAAGAATGAAAATGAACTGTTGCCTCATCTATGACTGCAGGTTTTCTTTGTGTTAATTTTGTGTGTGTACGAGTTCTTACAATTAAGTTCACAAACTTGCCACCATTCCCTTATATTGGCAGCACTGTACAAACAACTCAGTAAGGTTTCATAATGTTGGTGAATCAGCATATTACAGTTGTGTCCATGTCGATGTGTGGCAGTGCCTTGCTGAGTGGTGTTCATTATTGTGTGTTTTGTGTGCCCTCGTGAGAATGTCAGAGGTTGAATTAGAACAATGAACAAATGTTAAACTCCTTGTTAAACTTGGCAAGTGTGGGAGTGAAATCAGGGACATGTTAGTCCAAGTTTATGGGGATAATACCATGAAGTAAACAGCAGTGAACAAATGGATTAAATGTTTTTCTTTTTCTTTTTGAGACAGAGTCTCTCAATCTGTCACCCTGGGAGCACTGCTCACAGCATCCTCAAACTCTTGGGCTCAAGGGATCCACTTGCCTCAGCCTCCCAAGCAGCTGGGACTACAGGTGCCTGCCATAATCCCTGCCTGGATAGTTTTTCTAATTTTTTTTTTAGAGACAGAGTCTCACTTTGTCACCCTCAGTAGAGTGCTGTGGTGTCACAGCTCAAAGCAACTTCCAGTTCTTGGGAGAGGTGATTCTCTTGCCTCAGCCTCTTGAGTAGCTGGGATTACAGGCACCCGCCACAACACTTGGCTATTTTTTGGTTGCAGTTTGGCTGGGGTCAGGTTTGAACCTGCCTCCTCGGTATATATGGGGCCGGCGCCCTACTCACTGAGCCACAGGCTCCACCCAATAGTTTGGGAATTTTCTATAGAGGTTGTTAACTGTCTTGGTAAGCAGGATTTCAGAACTAATGTATTTCGAACTCCGTAAATGAGCTTTGGCTGCTCTGCCCTGATTTTCCACATATATCTTTTCCTGAGAGTATCTGAATTTTGAGTAGTTTTTTTGCATGGAAGTTTATACAAATAGGTAACTATTGCAAGTCTATTTCTTTGCAGTAACAGCTTACATAGTTAAAGCAAAAACAGAAGCACTAAGATAATAAGAATGCATGTAGAAATATTCTTATGCAGGGCTGGGTGCGGTGGCTCACAGCTACAATCCTAGCAATCTGGGAGGCCGAGGTGGGTAGATTGCTTGAGCTCATGAGTTCAAGAC
Organism: Perodicticus potto; assembly: GCA_963574655.1. Lineage (NCBI taxonomy): Eukaryota > Metazoa > Chordata > Mammalia > Primates > Lorisidae > Perodicticus > Perodicticus potto. The sequence goes on along the minus strand of CAUYRH010102965.1, from coordinate 14,023 downwards.
CAGAAAGAATGAGACCCTGTCTCTACTAAAAGTAGAAAAATGAGGCAAGAAGAATGCTTGAGCCCAGGAGTTAGAGGTTGCTGTGAGCTGTGACGCCAAGGCACTCTACCCAGGGTGACAGCTTGAGATTTTGTCTCAAAAAAAAAAAAAAGAAAAGAAAAAGAGATACTCTTTTTCACTCTGGAACATACAGAATATACAGATATTGATATGCTTGCCTATGCCAATGTAGCAGAGAATTTATCCTGAACTCTACACAGTTATTTTAGTCCAGAAAGAAATGTAGCTTCTCTTCTCTGAATTCCAAATCAAAATAAACAGCAGAGGGAGCTAGTGGATGTGCAAAAGCAAGCAACATCAGTGCTCCTTTCAAGGGTTCAGGAAATTTCTTTGCATGTGTTGCCATGGAGACAAAGTCGGTGTTCTTTATCAAGCTACCCACAAACTGCAATGTTTTCTTTTAGTTATTTCTTTCTATATTTTCTAGGAAGGTAATGTTGAACCTACAAATATTTTACAAATTTCTGTTATGTTAAATCAAATTTGCTTTATGTGCCACCACCCCACAGACACACTGCCACAAAAGAAAAGAACTGAACACTCTTGAATGATATAGTGTACTGTGTTCTGGAAACATATGGACACCAACTATTTATTCCTTCCATGTTAAAATCAACAAAAATCTGAAGTATATAGAACAGTATCATGTCCTATGTAAGTAGATTCATTTTGCACATATTGAATGCTTAGAATTGAAGCCTAAATGTCTGTAAAATCTATGGGGATTCTCTACATAAATTTATTACAATTTTTTGTAGAATGACAGTATAGAGCAGATAAGATTATCACATTCAGTTGAGTTCTATTGTCATTATTATTTATTTTCAACAAATTTGGAATCTGTTGCATTTACTTTCCAGATTTAGAAGAATTTGGAACTTTAGAGAACAAATTATTATTATTATTATTTTTGAGACAGAGCCTCAAGCTGTTGCCCTGGGTAGAGTGCTGTGGCATCACAGCTCACAGCAACCTCCAACTCCAAGGCTCAAGTGATTCTCTTGCCTCTGCTTCCCAAGTAGCTGGGATTACAGGCGCCTGCCACAACGCCTGGCTATTTTTTTGGTTGCAGCCATCATTGTTGTTTGGCAGGCCTGGGCTGGATTTGAACTCACCAGCTCAGGTGTATGTGGCTGGCGCCTTAGCCGCTTGAGCCACAGGTGTCAAGCCAGAACAAATTATTTTAAGGCTTAGGAAAGAACATGGTTTTGTTAGGCTGAGGGGTTTGTGCCTGTCATGCTAGCACTCTGGGAGACGAAAGTGGGTGCACTGCTTGAGTTCAGGAATTCAAGTCCAGTCTGAGTAAGAGTTAGACTCCATCTCTAAAAGTAGCTGGGCATTGTGGCAGGTGCCTGTAGTGCCAGCTACTCGGGAGGCAAAATGATTACTTGAGCCCAAGAGTTTGTTGCTGTGAGCTGTGACACCCCATCATACTCTTCCCCTTAATTAAAAGTGTAGGGGCTCAGCGCCTGTGGCTCAACGGGCTAAGGCGCCAGCCACGTACACCTGAGCTGGCAGGTTCGAATCCAGCCCGGATCTGCCAAACAACGACGGCTGCAACCAAAAAACGGCCGGGCGTTGTGGCGGGTGCCTGTAGTCCCAGCTACTTGGGAGGTGGAGGTAAGAGACTCGCTTGAGCCCAGGAATTGGAGGTTGCTGTGAGTTGTGATGCCACAGTACTCCATCCAGGGTGACAGCTTGAGGCTCTGTCTCAAAAAAAAAAAAAAAAAAGTGTAGGGACAAGGCTGTAATCCTAGCACTCTGGGAGGCTGAGGCAGGTGGATTGCTTGAGCTCACGAGTTCAAGACCAGCCTGAGCCAGAATGAGACTTTGTCTCCAAAAAAAAAAATTCCGCCTCGGCGCCTGTGGCTCAATGGGCTAAGGCTACACCAGACACGTACACCTGAGCTAGTGGGTTCGAATCCAGCCCGGACCTGCCAAACAACAATGACGGCTGCAACCAAAAAATGGCCGGGCATTGTGGTGGGCACCTGTAGTCCCAGCTACTCGGGAGGCAGAGGCAAGAGACTCGCTTGAGCCCAGGAATTGGAGGTTGCTGTGAGCTGTGATGCCACAGCACTCTATCCAGGGTGACAGCTTGAGGCTCTGTCTCAAATAAATAAATAAATAAATACATAAATAAAAATAAAAAAAATACCCTGGTGTTATGGCGGGTGCCTGTAGTCCCAGCTACTCGAGAGGCTGAGGCCAAAGAATAGCTTGAACCCAGGAGTTTGAGGTTGCTGTGAGCTGTGATGCTGCAGCACTCTACCCAGGGTGACAGAGTGAGACTCTATCTCAAAAAAAAAAAAAAAAAAGCATAGGACAGAGTCAGAAGAGCTGGTGAAGCAGTCTTTGATAGGAGGGGGCTTGAACTTTGTTGGGAGAGAAATACAATAAAAATTCTTGTAGGAGGCAGGGATGGTGTCACTGGTGAGGAGAACAACAGTCATGTCACAAAGTGGAGGCCAGAATGCAGCTGGTATGGCTGGTTGCAGCAGGGCCAGCTTGGCTGAGACAGAGCACCACTTATGTAAATAAAATACAAACAAATGAGCTGTTGGCAAATGTCATGTTCCTTTCCACTAGAGCAAATGAGTCAGAGGATGCTCTTCCAAATGCATGAACCCACTACTGCAGTTGTTCTCAAAGCTTTTGTTTTGGAATTCCTACACTCTTTTTTTTTTTTGAGATAGAGCCTCAAGCTGTCACCCTGGATAGAGTGCTGTTACATCACAGCTCACAGCAACCTCCAATTCCTGGGTTCAAGCGAGTCTCCTGCCTCCGCCTCCCAAGTAGCTGGGACTACAGGCGCCCGCCACAACACCCGGCCATTTTTTGGTTGCAGCCGTCATTGTTGTTTGGCGGACCCAGGCTGGATTCGAACCTGCCAGCTCAGGTGTACGTGGCTGGCACCTTAGCCCGTTGAGCCACAGGCGCCGAGCCATTCCTACACTCTTTAAAGTTCCTCTCTCAGCCTACAGCTCATGCTTGGAAGCCTTTAGGTCAGGTGAATGTTTTCATTTTTCATTCCAGGTGTCTTGTGAGTATGGCTTGGGAAAAGTAAGGGAAGAAGGCAGTGTTTTGTTTTTGTTTTGTTTGTTTTTTGAGACAGAGTCTCACTCTATTGCTTGGGCTAGAGTGCAGTAGTATCATCATAGTTCATTGCAACCTCAAATGCCTGGGCTCAATTAATTCTTCTGCCTCAAAGTAACTGGGATTACAGACACATAGCACCATACTCAGTGCCTAATTCTTTCTGTTTTCCTTTCTTCCTTCCCTCCCTCCCTTCCTTCTTTCCATAGAGGCAAAGGTCTCACTATGTTGCTCAGCTGGTATCTAGCTACTGAGCTCAAGCAATTCTCCTGCCTCAGCTAGGGTATAGGGGTGAGCCACCACGTCTGTCCTGTGGCTGCCAGATTTACTGGTTCTGTTGGCATCAGATTCATACTGAAGAAACGGGGCTGTGTCTTGCTGAGTACAAAGCCATATGCAGAAGATTGCAGAGTGAACGTGTATATCCCACGCTTTCAGGATGAAAGGCAAAAGAGAAAGAATGAAGATTTTGCAGAATCATTTAAAAAAAAAAGAATGAGGGCTTGGCACCTGTAGCTCAGTGAGTAGGGCGCCAGCAACATACACTGCGAGGCTGACTGGTTCGAGCCCAGCCCAGGTCTGCTAAACAACGACAACTCCAACCGAAAAATAGCTGGGCGCTGTGTTGGGCGCCTGTAGTCCCAGCTACTCGGGAGGCTGAGGCAAGAGAATCACTTAAGCCCAAGAGCTGGAGGTTGTGAGCTGTGGCACCACAGCACTCTACAGAGAGCAACATAGTGAGGCTCTGTCTCAAAAAATAAATAAATAAATAAATAAGAATGAGAAAAACTAGGAACAAAAGGAAAGAAAACATTATTAAATAGCTAACAGTTGCCTACTGTATATGCTGCACAAAATCTTCATCTGTACTGTAGGTCTGTTTCAGTGCTTAGTGACCCAGAAGTTTGGTTTGTTTTTTTTTTTGAGACAGAGTTGCCCTCAGTAGAGCTGTGTTGTCACAGAGCAACCTCAAACTCTTGGGCTTAAGTGATTTTCTTGCCTCAGCCTCCCAAGTAGCTGGGACTATAGGCACCTGCCATGATGCCCTGCTACTTTTGTTGTTGTTGTTGCAGTTGCCATTGTTGTTTAGCAGGCCCGGGCTGGGTTTGAACACGCCAGCCTCCGTGTTTGTGGCTGGTGCCCTAACCACTGAGCCAATCCAGAAGTTTGTTTTTTTTTTTTTGTAGAGACAGAGTCTCACTTTATTACCCTCGGTAGACTGGCATCACACAGCTCACAACAACCTCCATCTCCTGGGGTTAGGCGATTCTCTTGCTTCAGCCTCCTGAGTAGCAGGGACTACATACAGGCACCTGTCATAATGCCTGGCTATTTTTTTGTTGCAGTTCAGCCGGTGCCGGGTCTGAACCCACCACCCTCAATATATGGGGCCAGCGCCCTACCCCCTGAGCCACAGGTGCCACCTGACCCTGAAGTTTGAAAAGGAGCAGAATAGTTTTGGAAATTTGATGAAATATGTAAAGTTGCCTTTAATAATAGAATATTATATTCTGCGTCACGGTGGTCCAGGTGCCAGCACTCACATCACCTATATCTTTTAGGACCATGTGGTGTGACAACAGTGTGGTGGAATAAAATGGCAGAAGAGATGGCAGAATATTTATGGTAGCAGAATACTGCAGCTTATGGTATCACAACATCTTTATTTAAAAAATAAAAAATACTGGCTCGGCGCCTGTGGCTCAACGGGCTAGGGCGCCAGCCATGTACACCTGAGCTGGCGGGTTCGAGTCCAGCCAGGGCCCACCAGACAACAATGTTGGCTGCAACCAAAAAGTGGCCGGGCGTTGTGGGGGCGCCTGTAGTCCCAGCTACTTGGGAGGCGGAGGCAGGAGACTCGCTTGAGCCCAGGAATTGGAGGTTGCTGTGAGCTGTGATGCCACAGCACTCTATCCAGGGTGACAACTTGAGTCTCAGTCTCAAAAAAAAAAAAAAAAATACTGCTGCTGAAGACTGGACACTGCCCGTATCTTTCTGCATAGAATGATGGTATGGCTGGCTTCACAACAGAAAAGATGTGAAGCCCAAAAATATGAACAGAAGCTACTTCAAGAATTTTATAAATTTAAAGCTAGGTGTGTTAGGTCACGCCTGTAATCCCAGCATATTGGAAGACTATTTGAGGCTACAATGAGCTATGATTTTGCCACTGCACTCAGCCTAGGCAACAGAGTGAGACCCTATTTCTAAAAAATATCAAAAAATTGGCTCAGTGCCCATAGCTTAGTGGGTAAGGTGCTGGCCACACACACCAGGGCTGGCCGGTTCAAAGCCAGCCTGGGCCTGCTAAACAACAGTGACAATTACAACAAAAAAATAGCCGGGCATTGTGGTGGGCACCTATAGTCCCAGCTACTTGGGAGGCTGAGGCAAGAGAATCGCTCAAGCCCAAGAGTTGGAGGTTGCTGTGAGCTGTGATGCCATGGCCCGCTACTCTGGTTATTGTGATACTCTGCCTCAAAAAAAAAAACAAAACTTGGGTGGCACCTGTGGCTCAGTGAGTAGGGTGCCGGCCCCGTATACCGAGGGTGACGGGTTCAAACCCGGCCCTGCCCGAACTGCAACAAAAATATAGCTGGGCACCTGTAGTCCCAGTTACTTGGGAGGCTGAGACAAGAGAATTGCCCAATCCCGGGCGTTGGAGGTTGCTGTGAGCTGTGAAGCCACAACAGTCTACCAAGGGCGACAAAGTGAGACTCTGTCTCTAAAAAAAAAAAAACCTTGAAAAAGAATCTTATAAATTAAATCCTAATCTTTTCCAATTATCCATAAGTTTAAATGGTAAGAATAAGACCTAAGTGACACCACCGTAGAGCTCTCTTGACAAACTTTCAGATTCTGTTAGTACAGGGAAGAGTGACAATTCCCACAGACGTTTAACGGGGATAGAACCTTACCAGCACCTGGTTTGTTCAAATCCAGTTATCCCCATCAGTTCATCCGATCACAATTCATGGTTCCACCATTGGAAGGGACAGGGACAGAGTCTCTGCTATTCTCAGATAATCCCACCCCATCCAAGTGGGTTTTCTCCTTGCTCTAGCTCCCCATGGCATGCAAGGACTGGCTCACACCACCAGACAAGCAATGTCTGTCCATCAGAGACCGTGGCACTATTATCCTGTCACACCAGCAAGCATTTGGGCTTAGGGTCTTCTCAACAACTAGGGGACATCTTGGGATTTGATCTCTTGATGCCACTTGAAAAGCCTTAGCAGGCTTGCCTGAGAAGGTAGGAGTGAGATTCCCTTTGCCCACATCTCTTCAATAAGTGCTCCTGACACCCTATAGCTACCAGTGATCTGGGCTCTGGCTTCTGGTAGCCTGCTACACTCACCAATGCTCACTCCCTTATTAATGCCTTTTCCGCATTGCCATGGAGACCCCTCAGTTCTAGCAGTATCACACAGTTTATAAGTTACTATGTTTTCCAAGCCAGCCAGGCCCTGACCCTGGATGGCCTTTCCATGCAGTAGCATCATGCACTTCAATGGCACAGCAAACCACACCTCAGACAGTAACTTCTTAGATTTGAGTTTCTGGCCACACAGCACCACACAGTCCTGCAGCAAGTAGGTTCCTTGAAACCCTTTGAAAATCTGTGAATAACTCATACCTCAGGTTGTTAAGACAGTGGGGTCAGTCTCAAGAAATTTATCTGAAAAAACATACAGGGTCTTTATCACAAAATCAAATGTTTTTAACTGGATAGATACCTTATAATATTGAGCTTCATAAGAATTGTGGGCTTTGTAAGAAATTTCTTGGGCGGTGCCTGTGGCTCAGTGGGTAGGGCACTGGGCCCCATATACCGAGGGTGGCGGGTTTGAACCTAGCCCTGGTCAAACTGTAACAAAAGGGATAGCTACACATTGTGGTGGGCACCTGTAGTCCCAGCTACTCGGGAGGCTGAGGCAAGAGAATCACCTAAGCCCAGGAGTTGGAGGTTGCTGTGAGCTGTGATGCCACAGCACTCTACCGTTTCTCTAAAAAAAAAAAAAGAAAGAAGGAAATTTCTTTAGAAGAAATATTGTACCTGGTTAATGGTTAGGAGCATCTTGCCTAATAGGAAAGTTGCTACATTTTCATATATCATATGCATGCAAAAACAAAAACAAAACAGAAAAAAAAAGAGAGAAGAAACAGAAAGAAAAATGGCTTCAAATTATGGGACTGCAAATTTTTTTTTCTTTTTTTTTGAGACAGAACCTCAAGCTGTTGCTGTGGGTAGAGTGCTGTGGTATCACAGCTCACAGCAACTTCCAACTCCTGGGCTCAAGGGATTCTCCTGCCTCCACCTCCCAAGTAGCTGGGACCACAGGCGCCTGCCGCAACGCCCGGCTATTTGTTGGTTGCAGCCGCCATTGTTGTTTGGCGTTCCCCGGGCTGGATTCGAACCCGCCAGCTCAGGTGTACATGGCTGGTGCCTTAGGCGCTGAGCCGGGGGCTGCAAATTTTAACAGTATGGTAAAAGTCCTCATTTTATGTTTTTGTTTTTGTGTTTTTTTTTAGATAGAGTCTCACTTTGTTGTCCTTGGTGGAGTTGGAGTGCTATGGCTTCATAGCTCACAACAACCTCACACTCTGGGCTCAAGTGATCCTCTTGCTTTAGCCTCCAAGTAGCTCAGACTACAGGCCCCTACCACAACACCTGGATAGTTTTAGAGATGGGCTCTTGTTCTTTGGTGTTTTTTTTTTTTGTAGAGACAGAGTTTCACTTTATGGCCCTCAATAGAGTGCTGTGACATCACACAGCTCCCAGCAACCTCCAACTCCTGGGCTTAGGCGATTCTCTTGCCTCAGCCTCCCGAAAAGCTGGGACTACAGGTGCCCGCCACAACACCCAGCTATTTTTTCATTTTTGGTTGCAGTTTGGCCAGGGCCGGGTTTGAACCCATCACCCTCAGTATATGGGGCCAGTGCCTTACTGACTGAACCACAGGCGCCGCCCCTCGCTCTTTGATTTTATGCTTTAAAAGTAAACTCATTCAAAAGTAAATTTTAGGCTTGGTGCCCATAGCACAGTGGTTATGGTGCCAGCCACATACATTGAGGCTGGTGGGCTTAAAGCTGGCCCACGCCAGCTAAACAACAATGACAACTGCAACAAAAAAATAGCCAAGTGAGTTTGACATCAGTGGCTCAAGCGGCTAAGGCACCAGCCACATACAACTGAGCTGGCGGGTTCAAATCCAGCCTGGGCCCCACCAAACAACAATGATGGCTGCAACCAAAAAATAGCCAGGTGTTGTGGCGGGCGCCTATAGTCCCAGCTACTTGGGAGGCAGAGGCAGGAGAATCACTTGAGCCCAGGGGTTGGAGGTTGCTGTGAGCTGTGATGCCATAGCACTCTATCCAGGGTGACAGCTTGAGGCTCTGTCTCAAAAAAAAAAAAAAATAGCCAGGTGTTGTGGTGGTGCCTGTAGGTCCCAACTACTTGGGAGGCTGAGGCAAGAGAATCGCTTAAGCCCAAGGGTTTGAGATTGCTGTGAGCTGTAACGCCACGGCACTTTACTGAGGGCAACATAGTGAGATACTGTCTCAAAAATTTTTTTTTAAATTTTTTATTTATTTTGAGACAGAGTCTCACTTTGTCGCCCTGAGTAGAGTGCTATGGCATCACAGCTCATAGCAATCTCAAACTCTTGGGCTTGAGCAATCCTCCTACCTCAGCCTCCTAAGTATGTGGGACTACAGGCACCGGCCACAATGCCCAGCTTGTTTTTCTATTTTTGGTAGAGATGATCTCACTCTTGCTCAGGTTGGTCTTGAACTTCTGAGCTCAAGGGACCCTCCTGCCTTAGCCTCCCAGAGGGCTAGGCATGAGCCACCGCACCTGCCCCCACCCCCAAATTTTAAAATGGTAGTTCATGAGAGCATGAGGGATAAATCCACTCTTTACTTTGATACACACACATGCACACATACATCAACCCATGCTATATATTAATATTTAATATTAACAAGTCACATATATATGCATATATATGTACAAATACATTTTTTGTGAAAGTTATTTTCCCTTTTGGTTAGTCATATATTTATTTCTGGGGGAAATATTTTAGGCTCCTGTATATTTGACACCATAATACCTCTGGAATGTACTGCTGCTGCCTTCAAAGGTTTCAGAACTTTGAGTTATAAGATTTCCTTAACATTTTTCAAGATCAAGTACCTTCTATATCTGCAGTAACTATTCTTATTAATAGTGTTCTTAGGCTTGGCACCTGTGGCTCAGCGGGTTAAGGCGCCAGCCATGTACACCTGAGCTAGCGGGTTCGAATCCAGCTCGGGCCTGCCAAACAACGACAGCTGCAACCAAAAAATGGCCGGACGTTGTGGCGGGCGCCTGTAGTCCCAGCTACTTGGGAGACGGAGGCAAGAGACTCGCTTGAGCCCAGGAATTGGAGGTTGCTGTGAGCTGTGATGCCACAGCACTCTCTCCAGGGTGACAGCTTGAGGCTCTGTCTCAAAACAAAACAAAACAAAACAAAACAAAACATAGTGTTCTTAGCTGGGTAAAGTGGCTCATGCCTGTAATCTAGCACTCTGGGGGGCTGAGGCAGGAGGGTCCCTTGAGCTTAGGAGTTCAAGATCAGCCTCTGCAAGAGCAAGACCCTGTCTCAGTACTAAAAATAGAAAAAATTTTCAGGTGATGTGTGGGCATCTGTAGTCACAGCTACTTGGCAGGCTAAGGCAGGAGGATCACTTGAACTCAGGAGTGTGAGGTTGCTGCAAGTAAGGTAGGCTGATATCAAGGGACTCTAGCCTGGTCAACAGAGTGAGACTCTGTCCCCCGCCCCCCCCAAAAAAAAAAGTAGGGCGGTGCCTGTGGCTCAAAGGAGTAGGGCACTGGCCCCATATGCCAGAGGTGGCAGGTTTAAACCCAGCCCCAGCCAAAAACTGCAAAAAGAAAAAAGTATTCTTACTTAATTTGGATTTTAAATATGTCTGCTAAAAAAAAAAGGAGATTTTGTTCCTCTTTTGATTCTCTCAGGGGCAAAAGAATAGTCTCTCAGTCTTGCATGATTCATATAATTAATTCATCCTTATTTCTTGGATGGCCTTTAGGACAGAGCTCAGTGTTATCATCAGCACACGCTATTCATCAGTAAATATAATGTTTCCTGTTTGGTGATCTGTACCAGCAAGGTGTTTCCTTAGTAAGGTTGATGATGCATTTACAGAGCTCTATCAGGATTCTTGGCTCTATTACCCTTGTGACTCACATTGGATTGGCAAGGTGGCTCAAACGAGTAGGGTGCCAGCCCCCAGAGGCGGTGGGTTCAAACTCAGCCCTGGCCAAAAATCACATACACACACACATACACACAAAAGAAGCTGGGTTTAGTGTGTAAGACCGTGGTTATAGACACAGCAAGTTTGATCACACAAGCTGGATGGTACCTGATACCGTGATGTGCACATGGCACAGCTCACAATCACAATGGCTGTGGGTCAGATGATGGCGGCTGGCAGCCAGTCAGTCCAGACTGGCCTTTCCCAAGTTTCTCCTGCACTTCGAAGCACTTTTAAGTGTTCAATTCAGTTTCTTGTACTCACTTTAGGTTTCAAGAGGGCATGTTAAACTGTAATGTTTTGTTTTGATCATTTGGAAATGTGGCATTTTCATTATTAGTAGAAGATCTCTAATGTTATTTTCAGTTGTAAAATCTTAAGATTCTTTTTTTTTTTTTTTTGAGACAGAGTCTCACTATTGTCGCCCTCAGCAGAGTTCTATCACATCACAGCTCACAGCCGCCTCAAACTCTTGGGCTTAAGCGACTCTCTTGCCTCAGCCTCCCAAGTAACTGGGACTATAGGCGCCCACCACAGTGCCTGGCCATTTTTTGTTGCAGTTGTCATTATTATTATTAGTTTTTTTTGAGACAGAGCCTCAAGCTGTCACCCTGGATAGAGTCCCGTGGCATCACAGCTCACAGCAACTTTCAATTCCTGGGCTCAAGCGAGTCTCTTGCCTCCACCTCCCAAGTAGCTGGGACTACAGGCGCCCGCCACAACGCCCGGCCTTTTTTGGTTGAGGCCGTCATTGTTGTTTGGCGGGCCCAGGCTGGATTCGAATCCACCAGCTCAGATGTACATGGCTGGCACCTTAGCCCGTTGAGCCACAGGTGCCGAGCCAGCAGTTGTCATTATTATTCAGCTGGCCCAGGCTGGGTTCGAACCCACCAGCCTCAGTGTATGTGGCCAGCGCTGTAACCACTGTGCCATGGGAGCCGAGCCTAAAATTGTAAGATTCTATCAGCTCTACATTCTCTTCTACTTTTTTTTTTTTATTCTATACTTTTTATTATAACAAAGAGTATTGTGTTACAGGATTTTGTACAACAATAGGCTAATGTAAGTGGTAAGAGCATATTTAAGGTAGGTGTATTAAATGCATATTTGACTTAAAAATATTTTCAACTTACTATGGGGTTTTCAGGATATAACCCATAATAAGTTGAGTCATAGCTGTATAATAAAACAATGTGATTTAAAGTATATTTGATTCTCTAACATAAGATTTTGTCAAAAGTAAATGCTTTTTTAGCTTACGTGTATTCTCATAGTTTACTTTTTTTTCACCTTTAGGCTATTGCCAAATCTGGAATAAACTTTTAAAGTATCATTCTCTGTTGTACACAGTAGTTGGCTTTTCCTTTGCACCACAATGTCAGCAGCAGAGATAGCAACTATATTGTTTAACAAATGTTCCCAGATAACTACCAATTTAGTAAAGACAGAAAATATAGTAAAGTTGGCTATAAAATTAATATCATAGGTTTCCATTAAAAACCCAAAATACCCTGGGCGGCGCCTGTGGCTCTTTGAGTAGGGTGCTGGCCCCATATACCAAAGGTGGTGGGTTCAAACCCAGCCTTGGCCGAACTGCAAAACAGAAAAATAGCCAGGCGTTGTGGTGGGGGCCTGTGGTCCCAGCTACTCAGGAGGCTGAGGCAAGAGAATCACCTATGCCCAGGAGTTGGAGGTTGCTGTGAGCTGTGTGACGCCATGGCACTCTACTGAGGGCAATAAAGTGAGACTCTTGTCTCTACAAAAAAAAAACCCAAAATACGCAAACCAGCAAATAGGATTATAGGTCAGCCTCCAGCAAATAGTTCCAAGGAAAAGTAAATAAAAATACTTAGTCACTTTTGGTGAAGAATAAGTAGGAAGGATTTTGAAGCCCATGGTGTCATAATATGAGGAATATTATGAAAGTAGAGAGGATGTATTTGTGAAACGTCTTGATTTTAGGAAGATTTTAACCCTACCCTTTTCTGGACTACAAGTATTTCTCTCATGCCTAGTGAGAAATTTTTTTCTTTCTTTTTTTTAATTCTTTTTGAGACAAAGTCTCAAGCTTTGCCCCTGGATAGAGTGCCATGGCATCCTCATAGCTCACAGCAACCTCTAACTCTTGGGCTCAAGTGATCCTCTTGCCTCAGTTTTTCTTTTCTCTTTTTTTCTGAGACAGAGTCTCAAGCTGTTGCCCTCTAATGGGTAGAGTGCTCTGGAGTCACAGCTCACAGCAACCTCAAACTCTTGGGCTTAAGCAATTTTCTTGCTTCAGCCTCCCAAGTACCTGGGACTACAGGCGCCTGCTACAACGCCCGGCTATTTTTTGGTTGTAGTTGTCACTGTTGTTTGGCAGGCCCGGGCTGGATTTGAACCCGCCAGCTCCGGTTAGATAGCTGGCACCCTAGCTGCTGAGCTATAGGCGCCAAGCGAAGCCTCAGTTTTTCTATTTTTAGTAGACAGGGTTTCACTCTTGCTCAAGCTGGTCTTGAACTTGTGAGCTCAAGCAACCCACCAGCCTCGGTATCCCAGAATGCTAGGATTACAGGTGTGAGCCACTGTGCCCAGCTGAAATTATTTTTCTTTTTGAGACAGAATCTTACTCAGTTGCCCAGGCTGGAGTATCATGGTATCAGCCTAGCTCACTGGTGGCAACCTCAAACTCCTGAGTTCAAGTGATCCTCCTGCCTCAGCTCCTGAGAGCTAGGACTACAGGCATGCACTATAATGCCCTGCTAATTTTTGTTTACTAGAGATGGGGGTCTCCCTTTTGCAGAGGCTGGTCTTGAACTCCTGAGCTCAAGGGATCTTCCTGCCTTGGCCTCCCAGAATGCTAGATTATAGGTCAGCCTCCAGGCCTGGCTCCTACTGAGAAATAGGAACAACATTCTCCTTCTCTTCTATTGTAGGGTATGAAGAGCACATAGCTAGGCTGGACTACTACTTCCTCTATACCCACCCTATGAGAATGTTGTTATTGAATAATAACAAAGGAATAAAAGAGCTAGGCATTGAAGAGGAGTTAACCAGTAGGCAAATCTACAGTGTCTTCCACTATTGAGATTCCACAACTTCAATTCTTTGTCCTGAAATCCTTGGCTCCCAGGTATGTGAGATGTCTATAACCCACTTTATAAAGCCTTAAATTTCAAAGTACTGTTAAGAGGTTTCACAGGAAGCATACTTATCTACACAATTGATAACGTTCTTGTCCTTCCTTTTCGTTTTTTTAAGACACTGTCTCATTCTTTTTGCTCTGGCTGGAGTGCCATGGCAACATCATAGCTCAGTGCAAGTTCCGGTGCCTGGGTTCAAGTCATCCTCCTGCTTCAGCCTTCAAAGTACCTGAGACTACAGGCACATGACACCACCTCTGGCACTTAAAAAAATTTTTTTTTTTTTAGGCTCGGCACCTGTGGCTCAACGGGCTAAGGCACCGGCCATGTACACCTGAGCTGGCGGGTTCGAATCCAGCCTGGGCCCGCCAAACAACAATGACGGCTACAACCAAAAAATGGCCGGGCGTTGTAGCCTGTAGTCCCAG
>CAUYRH010102964.1:0-28373 GCA_963574655.1 Perodicticus potto | reverse complement strand
ATGCCACGGCACTCTATCCAGGGTGACAGCTTGAGGCTCTGTCTCAAAAAAAAAAAAAAGAAACCAAGACAGTAAGTGTAAGCATATTATCATACATTTATCAACTGACTTCATTTACTTGGAGATTTGTCTTACTCTTCTTGCATAGTTAGGACAGAATGGATGAATGAGAGGCTTCAAAGTTTCTATTTCACAAATCATTTATGAATTTGTCATTGTAAGTCAAGATACTCTACTCAGACCTGTAATTATCCAATACATCACTTTCCATCATTTTTAACTAAAGGGCTGGGTCCAGGGTGATTTTAGGAATAAGTAAAATGTCCCCGAAAAGTTTATTCATTCATATATATAGTTCTTAAGAGACGATATGAACTAATTCTGATTTAAAAGTGAGTGGCAAAATAAAACTGAAACAAAACAATAGTGAAACACAGAGATTGAACAATATACTTTTAAAGTCAAAAGTTTTTATGCCAATTTATTCAGATGTGACATTAGCACATAGTATTACTGAATTAGTATTTACTGAATAAATAAAAACATACAGAATAATTTAGGCTTGCCTTTTGTTTTTTAAAAAAGTTAACAATAAAAACTTTTTTATTTGAAGTTACTTAAAAGTTACTATCCAATTTTGAAAAGGAAGATCAATATCTAGTAACATTCAGATGCTTCATCTATAGATACTAAAACATATTAAACAGTAATCAAATTTTTAAATATTGGTATTACCAAAAATTTTATAAGTATTTATAATATAATCATGTGAATTTATAAACATATCAAAATACATAAAACCACTTTATACTGGCACAAATAAAACTATAGCCTATAGGCCAAACACATCATAATAAAACATGGGAAAGGTGGCTTACTTAATAAAACAATATACATTTTATCTAATTCTAGCAAAACAAATACAGAGTAAAATACTGTTAAATGATTAAAAGCTAAAGAAAAGTATTAAAAGCTTTAAAAAGCTATCAGAGGCTTGGCACCTATAGCTCAGCAGCTATAGCGCCAGCCACATACACCAAGGCTGGTGGGTTTGAACCTAGTTCGGGCCTGCCAAACAACAATGACAACTATAACCAAAAAATAGCCAAGTGTTGCGATGGGCACCTGTAGTCCCAGCTATTTGGGAGGCTGAGACAAGAGAATTGCTTAAGCCCAAGAGTTTGAGGTTGCTGTGAGCTGCGACGCCACAGCACTCTACCAAGGGCGACATTGTAAGACTCTGTCTCAAAAAAAAAAAAAAAGAAAGAAAGAAAGAAAATTTCTTACTCTAAACATAGATGGATTTTTTTTTTTTAGACAGAGCCTCAAGCTGTCACCCTGGATAGAGTGCCGTGGCAACACAGCTCACAGCAACCTCCAATTCCTGGGCTCAAGCAAGTCTCTTGCCTCCACCTCCCAAGTAGCTGGGACTACAGGCACCCGCCACAATGCCCGGCCATTTTTTGGTTGCAGCCGTCAATGTTGTTTGGCGGGCCCAGGCTGGATTCGAACACGCCAGCTCAGGTGTACGTGGCTGGCGCCTTAGCCCGTGGAGCCACAGGCGCCGAGCCATAGATGGATTATTATAACACAATAAAAATTAAAGTCATAAGGATTACAAGAAAGGATACTAAAAACACTTGTAGTAAACCTTCTATTAAAGTTTCCTGGTCCCATCTTGCTTCAACTCCCTAAGTACTTCTACCTTGCTGCTTTGCTTTTCTGCTTTGGAAAAATTTTGCTTTCCAGCAGGCTATAAATCTGTGCAAGTCTCTCTCATATCAAACTCACACAAGAATCTTCCTTAGAAGCTAACTAACTTTAAGCCTCTATGCTCTCTACCACAGTGAAAATGTCACCAGCATCTAGTTCGACACCTCTATGTCTCTTATTTTCAACCCAGCATGAAGTCTATGCTGTATGAAAATGGAAACGCAGATTTATGATGTAACTTCAAATAAAAAAAAATAACACAAAGTATTATTAAAAGCATGTTCACATTATAACTGTGTAAAGAACACAAATAAAAGTAGTTTATATTGGATGATAGAAATTTTAGTGACTTGTCATCCCTTAAATGACCTGTGATCTTCTTTAATAATGTTACCTTTAAATTTTTTTTTTTTTTTTCAGTTTTTTTTTTGGCCAGGGCCAGGTTTGCACCCACCACCTCCGGTATATGGGGCCAGTGCCCTGCTCCTTTGAGCCACAGGTGCCAACCCCCTTTAAATATTTAAATTAATATTCTGGAAAATATCATAAAATGGCTTGATGGTCTAAATTTAAGACCCTAAATATAAACATAACAACATATACTCACAGCCAATCTTTAGTACTAAATATAACAAGAGTATGAATGAAAATAGAATAATATATATTTTTGGTATTATTTTTAAAAACAATGATTCAAGTTTTGTGCCCTGTCTTTAAGCAGGCAGTTTCAGGATTGAGTAGCCATACCCTTAAGGAATCTTTAAGTCCATATCTCTACCCTAGTCTAAATGATATTTACCTGTGTTCCCAGGAATTACTCAAATATCTGGGGGCTTTCATTTTCAGTTTGTGAAGACTATGAACTAAGGAAAATTACAGAGAAGGACTCACACAACCAAACTTTTAGGAAATCTTTACATTTACCTTATATGCTATATTTGAAATATATATCAAAATTATGAGAAACTGACATAAATACAGTATATATTTTTTATAAGATAGGGTCTTGCTCTATTGTCCAGGCTGGAGTGCAGTGGTGCAATCACAGTTGCCTACAGTCTTGAACTCCTGGGCTCCTGAGATTCTCCTGCCTCAGCCTCCCAAGGAGATGGGACTGTAAGTGTTTACCGCTAAGCCTGGCTTTTTTTTTTTTTTTTTGGTAAAGATAGGGCTTCATTTTGTTTCACAGGCTATTGTCAAATTCCCGGCCTCAAGAGATCCTCCTGACTCAACCTCCCAAAGTGCTGGGACTACAAACATAAGGCATGGCACCAGCCTCTAGCACTATATTTTTAACCAAAGTAGACCACTAGATAAAATTGGAGTAAGAGCAGGCATATTAAAACACTCTTCCTTTCTCAGCTTCCTAATTACTTTAATCTCTAAATAAAATGTTAGCTGTCTATATGAATCATAGAACCATTATTTTCTCCTAAGTAATTAGAAAATAGCCCCCAAATCACAATTAAAAGAGAGACTTTAACAAATGCAACCAGTGTAACCTAATTCTTTTTACCCTCAATGAATCCCAAACAATTTAAAAAAAAAAATTTAAAAATAAAAAAATTAAATTAAAAAAGAAACATTCCCACCATCAAAGTCTGTCTCATCTCTAGAGAAGTGACAGATTTCACAGTTTTAAATACATTGCCAAACATTTTGCATGACATTATATACTCAACATTTTGTTCCATTCATTTAAGCTAAATTCACATAAACTCTCAATTCACTCTGTAGAGTGCTGAAATTGACAAAAGTGGTTCTATAGTCATTAAGAACATGGTTTTCTCAGATAGATTTGTATTTTATTTTTCATTTACTTATTTATTTATTTTTGAGGCAGAGTCTCACTATATCACCCTTGGTAGGACGCTATGGCATCACAGCTCACAGCAACCTCAAACTCTTGGGCTTAAGTGATTCTCTTGCCTCAGCCTCCTGAGAAGCTGGGACTACAGCTGTGGCGCCTGCCACAATGCCTAGCTATTTTTTGGTTGGAGTTGTCATTGTTGTTTAGCAGGCCCGGGCTGGGCTCGAACCTGCCAGCCTTGGTATATGTGGCTGGCGCCCTACTCATTGAGCTACAGGCATCAAGCCAAGACTATTTTTTTTTAATGAGGATAATATTTCAGAAAGTTGTTGTAAGGCTTAAATAAGAACACAAAACTTTAAGCACAAAGGTCAACAATAAGTACTCAATAAATGGTATTTAGTATTAGCAAAATTATACAGGAGGTAGGAAATAAGAGCACAAAACCACTCCCCTTTCCATCCTGCATTCATAGATTTTCTTTTCCTTTCTAATTTGCTTCAGGCCTTCCCTTTCCCCTCCCTTCTCCTTCCTTTTTCCTCCTTTCTGGAGTACAGTTGTGTTGTATCATTCGTATGAATGTGTAGGCAATTATATAATGGTTTCACAATAGTATTGAATACACTGGATACTTTTTCTTCCATTCTTGAGATACTTAACTAAGAAGAATATGTTCCAGCTTCAACCAAAAATATGGAACGCTTTGCGAATTTGTGTGTCATCCTTGCGCAGGGGCCATGTTAATCTTCTCTATATCATTCCAATTTTAGTATATGTGCTGCCAAAGCAAGCACTCAGTGCCACTTTAGAATACTAAACAGGAATATAACTGAAACAGTTAAAAATGCACCATTTTCTTCAGGGTAGAGAAAAGCTTAAGTTTAAGATAGGATGTGAAACTAGAGGCAAGGAGGGCAGTGAGGAGGCTACCGCTGTAAGTTGCAGGGAGATAGTAAAGGACTGACTATGGCAGGGTGTGAGAAGATAGAGAGGACGGAACAGGATGTGATCAACCAATTAGATATGGTCAAGGAGGGGGCAACTCTAGTGCTCTATCAAATATGAGAGCAAAGGTAACCAAAGGAAGAAGAGAATGAGTAGGAGACTGCTGAATACAAGCTAGCTTTAGATATGTGTATGGAAGGTATAAAAACAGGAGTCTAGTTTAGAGGAAAAAGTTGGGGAATAGCAAAAAGACAGAGTAGTTTTCAAGTTTCTGAGAAGGAAGACACCATAACTGCTTTGCAAGATATGAAGTGTGAGAGGAAAAATCACTAACTGATGCTGAGGCAGAGTCCTCATGACTAAAAGCAAGCAACCCATCTGACCTCAGAGGTCCTTGACTTCAAAATCTCCACTGGACTTCCTCTTCTTCCCATTAGCCATACAATCTCTGCATTTGACTTCACCACACCCTAGCACCTCCACACCACTGAGTCTTACATTTTACTCTCCAACCACCTCCCCTTCCAACTTACTCAAATACATAGGAAAACTTTCTTGCCCTCATTAAAGCCTCTATTTCAACAAATAATACCTCTCTCTCATTTCTGTCAGCTTTATTTTCAGAAAAAAATAAAAAATCCATTTGCTAAACTTATATTACATGAAATAAAAAATTGTGACATTCCCTGATGCTTGATCTAAATTACCTTCAGTCTTCTGAAAAATTTTAAAAGTGCTACCATGCTTTATATAGTCATGTTTTATTACCCAACTTTAGTAAATTTCCAAAGAGATATTTTTTTCTGCAAGCCCTAGAACTTTAGGAGAGGAAGAGAAGCAAGGCTTTGTCATGCAAAGGTCTTGTCACTGTACTACAGCAGAAAGGTGCCACGCCAACAGACAGACTGCATCCCTATACTCACTAATTAATAATGTTCTGTGTTGGGCAAGATATGAATTGGTTTTACAACATCAACACTGTAATTTCATTCTTGTTCCGCAAAATCACCAAAATCCACCACATTTTTGCTTTCAGATATTAGACGCAAAAAAAGATCATCCGCCTGAATGGGTGGGAATTCCCATGCTTATATGAAGTATACCACTTTGTATCCTTAATTGTTTACAAAGGTAAAATCTGTTTCTTCCACACTCACACATTTTAGATACCAATTCTCCAAATCGCTGGGCACCAACTGAATGTCTGACAGTTCAATTCTGATACTCACTACAGGGATTTAGCACAGATCTCAGGTAGGGGGCTTGGTTCCATAAGACTAACCTCTACTTCAGAGGCCGATCCCAAGTCCCAGGTTATCATCTGTACTTTTGATCTTTCCTACAATAACTTTCGGCTTCAATTATTTACTCTAACAGCTCACAAAACTCAGGAAAAATACATTGCCCAGTTTATCATAAAAGATATAAATGAGGCTCGGAGCCTGTGGCTCAACGGGCTAAGGCACCGGCCACATACACCTGAGCTGGCGGGTTCGAATCCAGCCTGGGTCCGCCAAACAACAATGACGGCTACAACCAAAAACTGGCCGGACGTTGTGGCGGGCGCCTGTACTCCCAGCTACTTGGGAGGCGGAGGCAGGAGACTCGCTTGAGCCCAGGAATTGGAGGTTGCTGTAAGCTGTGAGGCCACAGCACTCTAATCCAGGGTGACAGCTTGAGGCTCTGTCTAAAAAAAATAAAATAAAATAAAAGATATAAATGAACAGTCAGATGAAAAGGTATATGAGGTGTGATCCATAAAGAGTCCAAAGCACAGAAGCTTCTTTCTCCATGCAACTGGGACACCATCCTCTCAGCATGTGGACACATTCACCACCCTAGAGGCTCTGCAAATCCTATTATTTGGGGTTTTTAATGGAAGATCGTTAAGTAGGCAGGGTTGGTTGAATCACTGGCCACTGATGATTAAGTCTGTTTTTAGCCTCCCTTCCTGTCCCCAAGATTGGGGTAGGCTGAAAGTTCCAACCTTTTAGGTACAAGGTTGGTTACTCTGGCAGTCAGCCCCCATCCTGGAGATATCTTGGGGCTTTTCCAGTCATCTCATTAACATACAAAAAAGACACTCTTACCATTATCAAGATTCTATGGGTATCAGAAGTTCTAGTGTCAGGAACTAGGGACCAGATCAAATATTATAATAAAAGATGTTCCGTTTAGTCAGAGCAGTTAGGGAAGAGAAAGAAGGAAAGGGCCATTCAAGTGGAAAGGAAGAAGTCAAACTGTCCTCGTTTGCAGTCCATATGATCATATATACAGAAAAACCAAAAGACTAACAAAAAATTCTTGGAACCAACAAAATTCAATAAAGTTGAAGGATACAAAACTAACATGCAACAATCAGGATCTTTTCTACATACAAATAAAGAACTAGCTAAAAAAGAAATCTAGGTAGTCCCATTTATATAGTTACAAAAAATAAAAATAATAACAGCCAGGAATAAATTTAACCAAGGAAGTAAAAGACTTCTATGAGGAAAACTACAAAGAAATTGAAGAGGATATAAACTAATCAAAACATCCCAAACTCATAGATTAGAAGAATTAATATTATTAAAATGATACTTATCCAAACCAATCTACAAATTAAATGCGATCTCCATCAAAATACCAATGCCATTCTTCACAAAATTAGAAAAAAATTCCTAAAATTTATACAGAACGAAAAAAGAACCCTAATAGCCAATGGGAATTTGAGCAATAACAAAGCTAGAAGCAATACACTACCAGACTTGAAAATATACTGTAAATCCATGGTAATCTAAACTGCATAGTAATGGCATAAAAACATACACACAGACCAATGGAACAAAACGGAGAACCCAGAAATTGACATA
This sequence comes from Perodicticus potto, assembly GCA_963574655.1. Taxonomy (NCBI): domain Eukaryota; kingdom Metazoa; phylum Chordata; class Mammalia; order Primates; family Lorisidae; genus Perodicticus; species Perodicticus potto. The sequence continues at coordinate 21,050 of CAUYRH010102964.1, read as the reverse complement.
TCTACAGCCATCTGATTTTTGACATAGAAACAGAATCTACATTGGACATTCTCTTCAATAAATGGTGCTGGGAAACTGTACATTCATGTGCAGAAAAATGAAATTAGATTCCCACCTTTCATCCTTTACAAAAACCCTTTGAAATTGACCAAAGACCTAAATGTAAGACTCTAAACTACAAAACTACTAGAAGAAAACAGGGGAAATGCTGTAGTCTGGGAAAAGATTTTATGAATAAGATCTCAAAAGCATAAGCAACAAAAGCAGAAGTAAACAAATGACACTGAATCAAACTAAAAAACTTCAACACAGTGAAAAGACAATCTAGAGAATGGAAGAAAAGATTTGCAAACTGTTCATCCAACAGGGGATTGATATCCAAAATAGACAAGGAACTTAAACATTAACAGCAAAAATCCAGTTTTAAAAATTGGCAATTAAACAGATAGTTCTCAAAAGGCATACAAGTGGCCAAGAAATGCGGGAAAAATGTTCAACATCACTCATCAAGGAAATGAAGCCAAAACCACAGTGAGGTATCATCTCACCTCAGTTAGAATGAATACCATCAAAAAGACAAAAGTCACAAATATTCATAAGTAAGGATGTGGGAAAAAGGAAACCCTTATACACTGTTGGTAGGACTGTAAACTAGTACAACCACTACAGAAGATAGTATGGAGGTTCTTCAAAAATATATAAATACAACTAATATGACCCAGCAATCCTACAATAGGGCATTTATCTGAAGGAAATCACTATATTAAAAAGACATCTTATGCCCCCATGTTTACTGCGGTACTATGCACAACAGTCAAGATAAAGAATCAACCTAAGTGTCCATCAACAGATGAAGAAATGTGGTCTATGTCACACTGTCAACTGTGGTATATGTACACAATGGAATACTACTATATTCAGACATAAAAAAGAACAAAATCCTTTTATTCACAGCCATCTGGATGGAACTGGAGGACATTAAGTGAAATAAGCCAAAAACTTAAACACTATGTTTTCACTCATATGTGGAAGCTTTAGGGAAAAAAAGATTGCTGATCTCATAGGCACAAAAAACACAACACAGGGTGCTAGAGGCCAGGAATAGTGGGGAGAAAAGTAGAATAGGGATAGAGTTGTTAAAAGTTGGAAAATTACAGCTATATCAGAGATCTAGTGTTCTAGAGCACTGCAGGATATCTTAAGTTAACAATATACAGCTTCAAATAGCTAGAAAGAGGATATTGAATGTTTCCAACATGAAGACAATAAATGTTTGACATGATCAATATGCTAACTACCCTGATCTGATACACTGTATCACAATGGTGCTATCTACCCCATAGGTATGTATAATTATTTTGTGTCAATTATAAAAATTTTTATAAGAAAAAAACGCAGGGATAAACGCCGCACCTAAGCGTGGTGTGTTTCTTGAGCTGCCTTGGCACCCGTCTGTACATAGCGGACCCTGGTTGTTTACCGCCTGACGCCGCCGGGACCAAAAGGAAAAAGGATTTGGTTGTTCTTGTGTATCGAATAAAGAAGCTGTGTATCAAAAAAAAAAAAAAAAAGAAAGAAAGAAAAAAACGCAGGAGGAAAAGAAGATGATCCTATCACTCAGGAACTGTAAGAGTTTTAGGAGCTCTGAGCCAAGAACCATAAATAATAAACCATAACTTTATTATGTCGCAATATGTAAAGAGGTACATTTGGTCTGGCTTATGGGAGGAATACTACATGAACTTTAGAGATTGTATGTTAAATATATTCATTCATTGTACTAATAGTGTTCTAAGTGCTAAAATAAGATAAAAATATTAAGATAGTTTTCTTAAATTAGACATATGTTCATAGATTGGGAGTCCTGAGACTCATAATAACTACACTATGAGACATCATGATGTATAATCAGTAACATATGATATGGGATGACAAGGCTCATATTCCTCTGAGGTTCTCCTGACTGGGGAACACTGGGCTTCTTCAATTTGTAGGTTTCCATCTTTTGCCAACTGTGGACATTACATTTTCTGTATTCCTTAAATAGTTTTTTTCTAAAGTGTACTCTTTTTCTTCTCTTTCTAAAAATCAGATTCACATGTTAGACCTTCTAGCATTGTCTTGCAGGTTCCTGGGGTTCTATAGAGCTTTTCCACCAATCATTTTTCTCTCCGCTGTTCCAACTGGAAAATATTTACTGATTAATCTTTAAAGACTCTTTCAATTAATCCCAAACAATAAAAAAGGTAAAAAATAAAAAAATACAAATTAAATTAAAAAAAAAATCTTTATGTTAACTGATCCTTTCCTTTCTCATCACCACCCTGCTTTTGAGTCTATTCAGAGAGTTGTAAAATTTGTCATTACATCTTTCAGTTCTAAATTTTCTATTTGATGCCTCCTTGTATCTTCTTGGCTGAGATTTTCTCCCTTTCCAATTCCATATTTGCCCTTAGTTATCAGAGCACTTTAATAACTATGTCAAAGTCATTGAAATAATTCCAATACCTGTGTCATCTTGGCATTAACATCTACTGACTATCCCTGTCCTTACAACTTGGGATTTTCCTCGTTCTTTATATTGCAAGTAATTCTGGATTGTATCCCAGATATTTTGATGATCATGTTATGAGATGATGGGTCTTGTTTAAATCCTACAGAGAATGTTGACCTTTTGTTATAAGCAATAGTTAAGCTTAAGTTGCAAGTCTCAATGAGCTTTCTGTGAGCTGATATTCCAATACCAGTTCAATTTTCAAATCTTTTGCAGGGTTATTTGCATCTGTCCTATGTATGTACTACACAGTAACAAGTCTGAAACTTGGGTGGTGGTTTATGCTACAGTTCAGTTCTCAGAGTTAAGAGCAGGTTGTTAAGAGCAGATACTCAGATGTAAAGCTCAGGAATAAGCTTGTAAGTATAAGTAACTTTACGAAGTTGCTTTCCCAAGCTTCTTCTACTCTATTATTCTTCCTTGTATAATATTTTTTTGTAGCCTGTGGCTCCCCTTTATTTCACCCAATCAGAAAGCTGATGCTTTATTCACTTGTACTTCCTGTAATTATGCCAAACTCTAGAAGGACATATTCCCTTGGGGCTCTGACTCCTTTAACTGGAGAAGAAAATCTAACTCTCTGAGTTTTATGCTCCTACCACTGCCCCTGCTACCACTGTTATTGCTGTAAGCAACAGTTCTGCTTAGAGACTAGGGCAAATCTCTACAAAAAATAGAAAAATTAGCCAGGTATGGTAGTACATGCTTGTAGTCCCAGATCAGGAGGCTAAGGCAGGAAGGATTACTTGAGTTCAGGAGTTAGAAGCTACAGTAAATAATGATGACACCACTACACTCTAGTTTGGGCAACAAAACTCTCCACATTAAAAAAAAAAAAATCAAATTAAAAATCTTCCCATAGGCGGCACCTGTGGCTCAGTGGGTAGGGCGCCGGCCCCATATTCCAAGGGTAGTGGGTTCAAACACGACCCCGGTCAAACTGCAACATAAAAATAGCTGGCCGTGGTGGTGGATGCCTATAGCCCCAGACTCGGGAGGCTGAGGCAAGAGAATTGCCTAAGCCCAGGAGTTGGAGGTTGCCGTGAGCTGTGTAACGCCATGGCACTGTGCCAAGGGTGACAAAGTGAGACTGTGTCTCTACAAAAAAAAAAAAAAACCTTCCCACAAAAAACCCTCCAGGTTCAGATGGTTTGGAGTAAATTCTATCAAACATTTAAGGAAGAAATAATACCAAGCCCATATAAACTTGTTCAACAAATAGAGGAGAAGTCTTCTCAACTCATTTACAAGGCCAACATTCTCCAGACAACCAAAATCAGAAAAAGGCATTATAAGTACAGGCCAATATCCTTCTATTTTCCCCATGAGCACAGATATAAAAATCCATAATAAAATATTAATAAAACAGATTCAGCAATAAATAAAAAGACTAATTCATCTTTATAAAGTGGGACTTACTTCAGAAATGCAAGGTTGGTTTCGACTTATGAAAATCAACAGATCAAAATATAAAAACCAAATGATCATCTCAAAACATACAGAAAAAGTAAATAACAAAAGCAACATCCTTTCAGGATAAAACTTTCTGCAAACTAAAGAATTTCTTGAATAAAGGGCATCTATGAAAAACCTACAACTAACATTTTACTTAAAGTTGAAAAGGTTGAAAAGGAAATACCTTTATGAACAAAACCAGGATGTCTACTCTGAAGGTTAATTTTATGTGTCAACATAATTAAGCCACAGAACAATACCCAGAATAATGTTTAAACAGATATTTGAGATCCCTGTGGCTTAATCAAATTAAACTGTTTAGTCAAACATTATTATAGGCATTTTTAGATGTGATTAACATTTTTTCCCAAGAGACCTGATCTCACTTTGTCATTCACACTGCAGTGCAGTAGCATGATCACAGCTCACTGCAAATTCAAGGCCTGGGTTCAAGTGATCTCCTGCCTCAGCCTCCACAGTAGCTGGCACAAGAGGTGTGAGCCACCAGGAATACAAGTATATGCTGCCAGGATTATAGGCATAAGCTACTGTGAGCTGCCCCAGGCATGATCAACATTTAAATCAGTAGATCATGCAAAGCAGACTGCCCTCCCTAATGTAGACTGGAAATAAAGCATAATTCTTGAGGCAAATAAAGCATGCATGAAGATTTCTTTGATATTCTTCAGGAAGAAATTAAATAATAATAAAGGCTGGGCTGTGCCCATAGCTCAGTGGATAGGGCACTGGCCACATACACAGAGGCTGGTGGGTTTGAATCCGGCTTGGGTCAGCTAAAAACAATGACAAAAAATATATAGCTGGGCATTGTGGCAGGCGCCTGTAGTCCCAGATACTTGGGAGGCTGAGGCAAGAGAATCGCTTAAGCTCAACAGTTTGAGGTTGCTGTGAGCTGTGACACCACAGCACTCTACCCAGGGCAACTGCTCGACACTTTGTCTCAAAAATAAATAAATAAATAGCTATAGAAAATACCAACCAAAAAATTAGAGAACTGATAAATCATCTATAGAACACAAACATGATAGCCTCCAATTTAACATAACAAGTTGTAATTCCCATTTGTTAATATGTAATTTATACATCTAAACATATAACCAAAATCTCTTTGATGCCCAAACCATGTTTATATATATGTATGTGTGTGTGTTTGTGTGTGTATATATACATATATATATATATATAATTTTTTTTTGAGACAAAGTCTCAAGGTAGTCACCCTTGGCAGAGTGCTATGACGTCACAGCTGATAGCAATCTCAAACTCTTGGGCTTAAGCAATTCTCTTGTCTTAGCCTCCGAGTAGCTGGGACTACAGGCACCCGCCACAACGTCTGGCTATTTTTTGGTTGCAGTTGTCATTGTTGTTTGGCAGGCCCAGGCTGGGTTCGAACGTGCCAGCTCCAGTGTACATGCCTAGAGCCCTAGCCGCTGAGCTACAGGCACCGAGCCTGTTTATATATTTTTGTATAAACATGAAGGACACTCACAAAGCTTATTGAGCTTGAATCCCTTATAATGGTAAGGAGATGGGAAGGAGAAACTAGTACCTTTTTTCTTAATAATGTTTGCACCTTTTCACTTGTTGCAATAATGTTATACTTTTGCAATTAAAAAAAAATAAGGAAAATTTAAAATAAAAACATAGAATTAGCACTAAAAAAACAGAAGCTAACTGATCACACACATACTTATTAAAAAAATATATAACAGCAAATCCCTTATTTAATGACACAAAGAAACTTTTCCTTGGTTGTATATATTTAACATGTGCAACATGTTTTAATATACATATACATAGTGAAGCAATTGCTACAAATAAATTAACATATCCCTCATCACACGTTACTTTTTTGGCCCTTTTTACAATTACCAAAATAATTGTATTGCTGTACCCTTTGACTTCTAGCTCTCCGTTTCCCCAACCTCTGGCCACTGGTAACCAGCTTTCTACTCTCCCCAAAACTCATTAACATCCATGCACAAAAGCAAGATACTGGTAATTTCTAGCAAGGGACTCCTACATATATCCTCATTCTGACAAAAATTTCAAACTACCAAATCTTTCTTGGATCATAAAACTATTCACTTAATTTCCTACCCAGTAAAATAGGGAAAATGTATGCTTATACCTTGAGACAAAATGTCTGGTTAGGTCTTTATTTAACTGTATGGGGTTGAGCAATGAATCCTCATGTGTTAACAAATTGTGGTCCATAATGTAGTCATCTATTTTCTTTCAAGAAATGGCATTACATTTTCTCTGTGCTCAGCAAGTTTACAGGAAAAAAAAAAAAAACAAAGAGGAGGCTGAGTGCAGTTCTCAGCAAGGCTGAGAGAGGAGAATAAGACTACATAGAAACATGTGATCTATAGTCTTGCCTTAAATTTTGCTTGCTGAGCTCCTGATCTAAAATAATGTATTCTACATAATACATGCCGCTCTTTACAGTAGATTTCTAATTATTCAAAGAATACTTTAAGATAAAAATTCTCAAAGTTTTATAATAAATTGCCATATTCTATCAAACCCATGTTGTTCATCAAGATACATAAAATTTAACCTCCAATATGACATTATTGAGCACATCAGCAAGTTATTCAAACAATAGAGCACATGGCAACTTCAAATTCTAGCAAGTACTCACTTTTACAGTTTCTTCTGTGTTAAGTTTATTTCCCTTAACCAAGACAATCTGGAAAGGGTTGTTATTTTCCCAAACATGCTGTAAAAGAATGAAATAAATATAGAGTATTTTAATGAAAAGAACGAATACTCTATCTTAGCAATGAAATTGTCTTAGTTCTATCTATTCACAAAATTATGAAAATAGAGGTCTGAACTAAAAACTATATTTATATTTAAAATTAATCATTATAACCTCTAGCACATGGTTTTCAAAGCAACACATAGGCAGCATTCCACTACTGCTAAGATAAATCACTCAAATAAAAAGCAGCAAAAAATAGCATTTAAAGCCTTGTATAAAGTCAGAACTGACTATTTACATTAGTATATACAAATAACATCAGGAGCAGTTAAACATACAATTTGTAGAGACTGAGTAAGTGGCTAAAAAATATTAACTGTTCAAATGAAGATAACCTAAGCATTTGCTTTATAAAAATATATTACATTCTGGAAAAATAGTGCCTATCATATATGTTTAATACTTACAGAATTCAATGTCAAGAAGATGAGCAAATTATAACAAAACCACTACCACTATTAGGCTGACGTAAATGAATTATATCAGTAATTCAAATATTTCTACATATCTAACTTTTTTTTTTGAGACAGAGCCTCAAGCTGTCACCCTGGGTAGAGTGCCATGGCATCACAGGCACTTAGCCCTTATCTAACTTTTCTACTAGAATATCTCAAATTACTAATTGAAATCTTGCGTTTATCTCTAGGCTCAGCGCCTGTGGCTCAACGGGCTAAGGCGCCAGCCATGTACACCTGAGCTGGCGGGTTCGAATCCAGCCTGGGCCCGCCCAACAACAATGGTGGCTGCAACAAAAAAATGGCCAGGTGTTGTGGCGGACACCTGTGATCCCAGCTACTTGGGAGGCAGAGGCAGGAGACTCGCTTGAGCCCAGGAATTGGAGGTTGCTGTGAGCTGTGATGCCATAGCACTCTATCCAGGGTGACAGCTTGAGGCTCTGTCTCAAAAAAAATAAATAAATAAATAAATAAAGACTAATCTCTAATTTAATGGCATTTTTCTTTGGCACCAAAAGAACACCAAAAATGTAAATGTCACATTTACATTTATTTGTACTCTGAATAGGGAAAAAGAAAAGTAGCTAGAAAGATAATTTGTAAATAAGCAGTGACATATTTTTGGCAAATATACATTAGATTTTACAGAAGAAGTGAGTAAAGGAAATATGTGTGAGACTTAAGTACACTACCTAACAAAATCACATGCCTTTGGGGGTTAACAAAGGTTCACACATGAAACTTACAGAAATAATTCGCGTTTTCTTTGGTGGTAAGGGAAGAGGAAGGTTAGATGACTTTCGATTTATGGCAGCCTCTATAGCAATCATTTCCTGTTCATACATTTTCTTGATTTTGCAGCATTCCACAAGTATAAAGTGGGGCAGGGTCCTGTTCATTACACAATTCCGGATATACTACAGTTCCAAGAAAGAGGAAGATAGAAATTTTGAGGCAAACATTTAAATCTGTAGTATAAAATTAAGCTGAACAACCCTATAACAAATGCACTGTTAAAGTACATGTCAAACAACTTATTATCAAAAATATGAGAATTTAAAATCACAACACAAAAATAAATTACCATTAATTAAATACCTAAGAACTAAGCGAGACAGATGTCTTATGTGTTATAGCTAACCTTTACAACATTCTACAAGAAAGATTATCCTGCATTTAACAAATTAAATGAAAGAAACTCAGAAAAATTAAGTTACACACCTAGTATTTATACAGACAGGGATTTAAATCCACTTTTGGACACTAAAAAATCATACTTCCACCCATCAAGCAGAAAGGGTGAAAATGGGGTTCACATGTGGCAGATTCACTCTATTCTGTATTTCTCTAAGGTGGCCCCTTTACAGGATACAGCTCTAGGCAAGCATTGCCAACTGTCTCACCAGGAAACCTACTGGCCATCCTAGCTTGATATTCTGTCTTATTTCTATGAAACCAGGATGACTATCTAGAGGCATACAAGAAAAGGGATGCTTATTCACATAACCAAAGATTCCTAACAAACTGAATAGGAATCCAATGTAATCCTCAGAAGAATAAATTTCCTATATAGATCCAAAGTGTGATTCAGGCAAGGTGCGGTACCTCATGCCTGTAAACCTTCCACTCCAAGAGGCTAAGAAGGTTGGACTGCTTGAGCTCAGGAGTACAAGATCAGCCCAAGCAGGAGCGAGACCTCGTCTCTACTACAAATAGAAAAACTAAGCAGGCTTTGTAGTGGGGACCTGTAGTAACAGCTACTTAGGAGGCTGAAGCAAGAAGATAGCTTGAGCCAAGACCAGAAGTTTGAGGTTTCTGTGAGCTATGACGCCACAGCATTCTACCCAAGGAGACACAGTAAGACTCTGTCTCAAAAAAACAAAACAAAACAATACAAAAAGGCCAGGCACAGTGGCTCATGCCTATAATCCTAGCACTCTGGGAGGCCAAGGGGAGTGGACAGTTTGAGCTCCCAAGTTTGAGACCAGCCTAAGCAAAAAGCAAGACCCCGGGCAGTGCCTGTGGCTCAGTCAGTAAGGTGCCGGTCCCATATACCGAAGGTGGTGGGTTCAAACCTGGGTTCGGCCAAACTGCAACCAAAAAAAAAAAAAAAAAATTGCCGGGCATTGTGGAGGGCACCTGTAGTCCTGGCTGCTCAGGAGGCTGAGGCAAGAGAATTGCCTAAGCCCAGGAGTTGGAGATTGAGGTGAGCTGTGTAATGCCACAGCACTCTACCAAGGGCAATAAAGTGAGAGTCTCTCTTAAAAAAAAAAAGGCAAGACCCCCATCTCTACTAAAAAATAGAAAAACTGAGGCAAGAGGATCATTTGAGCCCAAGAGTTGGAGGTTGTTGTGAGCTATAATGCCATGGCACTCTACCCAGGGCAACAGCTTGAGACTCTGTCTCAAAAACAAAACAAAACAAAAACCCAAAAAGTGTGATATACTATAATTCATCACTGTACTATAATTCAGCAAATCAATTCAGAACCACTAAAACTATCTTCTCTTTCTTTCTTTCTTTCTTTTTTTTTTTTTGAGAAAGCGTACCTCAAGCTATTACCCTGGGTAGAGTGCCATGGCATCACAGCTCACAGCAATCTCCAACTCCTGGGCTCAAGCTATTCTCCTGCCTCCGCCTCCCAAGTAGCTGAGACTACAGGTGCCCGCCACAATGCCCAGCTATTTTTTGGTTACAGCCATCATTGTTGTTTGGCAGGCCCAAGCTGGATGCAAACTCGCCAGCTCAGGTGTATGTGGCTGGTGCCTTAGCCACGGGAGCCACAGGTGTCGAGCCTAAAACTATCTTTTCAAATAAAAAAGCATTTACAGAATGACCTCACGTGGGAGTTGTATGATATTATTAACATGATAAATATATTCATTCAAAAATTTTTCCTTTCTTTATTTGAGACAGAGTCACCCTTGGTAGAGTGATGTGGTGTTACAGCTCACAGCAACCTCAGACTCCTGGGCTCAAGCAATTCTCTGGCCTCAGCTTCCCAAGTAGGTGGGACTATGGGCGCCCACCACCACACCCGGCTATTTTTTTTCCTTCTAGTTTTTGGGCAGGGCCAGATTTGAACCCACCACACCTCCGGTATATGAGGCCAGCGCCCTACTCCTTTGAGCCACAGGCGCCGCCCCACGCAGCTATTTTTTTTTGTTGCATTTGTCATTGTTGGTTAGCAGACCCTTGGTGGGTTTGAACCTGCCAGCCTCAGTGTATGTGGCTAGTGCCGTAACCACTGTGCTAAGGCCGCCAAGCCCATTCAAAAAATTTTCACTATGAAAGGTCCATTTATTGGGCGGTACCTGTGGCTCCGTGGGTAGGGCGCCAGCCCCATATACCAAGGGTGGCAGGTTTGAACCCGGCTCAATCCAAACCGCAACGAAAAAATAGCCGGGCGTTGTGGCGGGCCCTATAGTCCCAGCTACTCGGGAGGCTGAGGCGAGAGAAATCGCCTAAGCCCAAAAGCTGGAGGTTGCTGTGAGCTATGATGTCACGGCTTTCTACAGAGAGCGATAAAGTGAGACTCTGTCTATTAAAAAAAAAAAAGAAAGGTCCATTTCTCTCACATTCCTTTGCCTACAAATGATAAGTGCTAGTAAAATATATATTTCCCTTACTAAGGTAAAAAGAAATGTTAAATAAAAGAGGCCAACTCAAATGATGGCAGAATATGAAGAGAAGTCAGTACTTCTATATCGCCCACTGTGCACTTTTCATCTTTCTTCTTCTTATGGGTTAGAATTCAATTGCTTATTATCAGAATACCACAGGTTCCCAATGTTCTGCATACACGTTATAATGTCTCCTAGACCTTCTATCTACTAAGCAACAAAAATTAAGGGCCACATCAGAAACCTGAAAAGAAGTGTAAAATCCCATTACCTGCTAATAAATCAAGGCTCCTTATTCTCAAACAGACCATCACTTTATACTTGGCATGCATATATCCCTCTTATTTAAAAAACAAAACAGGCTGAGGCAGCGCCTGTGGCTCATCGAGTAGGGTGCCAGCCCCATATACCGAAGGTGGCGGGTTCAAACCCAGCCTCGGCCGAACTGCAAAACAGGAAAATAGTCAGGCATTGTGGCGGGCGCCTGTAGTCCCAGCTACTCCAGAGGCTGAGGCAAGAGAATTGCCTATGCCCAGGAGTTGGAGGTTGCTGTGAGCTGTGTGATGCCACAGCACTCTACCGAGGGCGATAAAGTGAGACTCTGTCTCTACAAAAAAACAAACAAACAACAACAACAACAAAAAACAGACTGGGTGCAGTGGCTCATGCCTGTAATCTGAGAAGTCTGTGAGGCTGAAGCAAGCAGATCGCCTGAGCTCACAAGTTCAAGACTAGCCTAAGCAAGATCAAGACCCCATCTCTACTAAAAATAGAAAAACTAGGTCAGGTACAATGGCTCACGCCTGTAATTCTAGCTAGGTGGATTGCCTGAGCTTAGGAGTTCGAAACCAGCCTGAGCCAGAGCAAGACCTCATCTCTAAAAATAGCCTGTTGTTAGAGCAGGCGCCTGTAGTCCCAGGTACAGGAGGACTCAAGCAAGAGAATTGCTTAAGCACAAGAGTTCAGGTTACTATGAGCTGTGACACTAAGGCAGTCTACCAAGGGTGACAAAGTAAGACTAAGACTCAAAGAAATAAATAAGTAAACAAACAAACAAACAGAAAAACTAGTGAAACGTTGCAGGGGACACCTATAGTCCTAGCTACTCCAGAAGCAGCGGCAAGAGGATCACTTAGCCAAAGTGTCTGAGGTTACTATGAGCTATGACACCATGGAACTCTATCCAGGGCAATAGAGTGAGACTCTGTCTCAAAAAATAAATAAATAAATAAAATTAAAACAAATAAAATACAATAACATCAAAAAATCAAAGGACTTCCCTAAAATTCTGTTACTATTGACCATAGCTAGAAACTTATTCTAGTATTCTTTATATAATGACCACCTTTTAGTCCCTAAACATTATTTCAACAAAAATATCTTCAATGTTGTTTAAAGGTAAAGGGATCTATTGTTTAAACAGAATACTTTTTGGGAAAGAGGTATTGCACTGTACATATATTTAAACTCCATTTTATTCCAAAAATAATCTAAAGAAATTCAGTGCTATGCATAAGATACATACTTAAAAAACTCATAATTAAATGAAAATAAATAAATATCTCAAAGATTAAGAAAAGCTTTTGAGGACGGCACCTGTGGCTCAGTGGGCAGGGCACCAGCCCCATATACCGAGGGTGGCAAGTTCAAACCCGGCCCCGGCCAAACTGCAACAAAAAAATAGCCAGGCGTTCGGACGGGCGCCTATAGTCCCGGCTACTCGGGAGGCTGAGGCAAGGGAATCACCTAAGCCCAGGAGCTGGAGGTTGCCGTGAGCTATGTGACGCCACAGCACTCTACCTTGGGCTATAAGGTGAAACTCTTGTCTCTACACAAAAAAAAAAAAAAAAAAAGAAAGAAAGAAAGAAAGAAAGAAAAGCACTGGAGAACAGTCAGACCTAATGCTTGCAGAATTCTTTTTTTTTTTTTGAGACAGAGCCTCAAGCTGTCACCCTGGAGAGAGTGCCGTGGCATCACAGCTCACAGTAATCTCCAACTCCTGGGCTCAAGTGTGTCTCCTCCTTCCACCTCCCAAGTACCTGGGACTACAGGCACCCGCCACAACACCCGGCCATTTTTCGGTTGCAGCCGTCATTGTTGTTCTGTGGGCCCGGGCTAGATTCGAACCCGCCAGCTTAGGTGTACGTGGCTGGCGCCTTAGCCGCCTCAGCCACAGGTGCCGAGCTCAGAATTCTTATCATACATGTAAATATCAAGAAAGGGGTAAGGAAAATTCCACACATAAATATTAGAAATTAATATTTAATGTTAAATTAAATATTTGAAAACATTTTCTAATTCACAATGAAAATTTAAAATATTACTTTATGTATCTAACTTATGAACACAAATACATTTTTATACAATTCAAGGAAAGACAATTTAGTCAACCTTTTTTATATTTTACTTCCCAGAGAAAATTTCATATTTAGATTGTATGTTTTTTATAAATGAAAAAGTAGGCAGTGCTAAAAAATTGTAAGAATTCATAATGATACAGGAAAATAATTATGATATAACACTAACTGAAACATGAAATTTAAAAAAGCAGACGATACAAAATCTATGTGTACAATCATCATGCTAAAAATATGTATAACTGTAAGGAAAAATGACAAAAACATGCCAAAATGTTAACGATTATTTCAGAGGTAAGTATGATTACACATGTTTACCATTAAATTCTGTATAATTTTCTATAAGTTCTAAATGTTCCACTATAGGCATGGTTTCTTTCTTTAAAAAGAAATTTAAAATGGATACCCATACAGTTTTCTAGTAAACTGATAGTTAATACACATACCTGGAACTGAATCAGGGGCTGATCGCCAAATACATATTCAACTCTTCCACTGATTTGCAACACATAATCATGGGGGCTAGCTTCATCTTCCTTTCCATGAATAGTCAAACGTTTTTGGATTGCCAATTCATTTACTTTGATAGGATTCATATTAGGAGATACTTGAAAGCTAAACACATCCTAAAAAGAGAGAAAGGAGGTAGATAAAAGTATTAAATTTTATATTTATGCTGAAAAAATCACTATTACAATGATTATGTAATAATGTGTACAAATGTACATAATATTAGCACATATACATCCTTTTATAGTAATATTCCAGAACATGTTTCTATATTCTGCATCTACATAAAATTTGTTAAAATTTCTGATAATTTTAAAATCATCTATAGTGCCATTAACTCTCACAGGTAATAATTTTTTTTTTGGAACAGAGTCTCACTCAGTTGCCCTTGGTAGCATGCCATGGCATCATAGCTCACAGCAATCTCAAGCTGTTGGGTTCAAGCGAGCCTCCTGTCTCAGCCTCCTGAGTAGCTGGAACTACAGGCACCTCACCACAATGCCTGGCTAGCTTTTCTATTTTTAGTAGAGACAGGGCCTTGCTTTGCTCAGGCTGATGTGAAACTCCTGAACTCAGGTGATCCACCCACCTTGGCCTTATGAAGTGCTAGGATTACAGGTGTGAGCCACTGCACTCAGCTGGTAATGTTAGTATTTAATTAATGTTACTATCAGGTAATATATCACATACATTTTCCAGTAAACAGTTTTCTTTAAAAAGTTACAAAAAACCTGTAGCTATTCAAACTTAGTCTACATAAGTCTCCAATGGCAAAAACATGTATTTATCATTGGTAAAAAGAGACTCATACCTTATACTGATTAAACCATAAATTAACAATTGTGGGTGGGGTGAGGTGGCTCACACCCATAATCATGTACTCTGGACAGCTGAAACAGGAAGCTCTCTTGCGCTCAGGAGCTCAAGACCAGCCTGAGCAAGATCAAGACCCCATCTCTGTGGTAATGGCTCAAGCCTGTAATCTGAGTACTCCGGGAGGCTGAGGCAAGAGGATCCCTTAAGCTCAGGCGTCTGAGACCAGCCAGTCGTTGTGGCAGGTGTCTTTAGTCCCAGCTACTTGGGAGGCTGAGGCAGGAAGATGGATCCCTTAAACCCAGGAGTTGAAGTTGCTGTGAGCTAGGCTGATGTCACTAGCCTCGGCAAGAGAGTGAGGCTCTGTTGCCAAAAAGAAAAAGGAAAGAAAGAAAAAAATTAGTTGGTGCTGTGGCAGGTACCTATAGTCCCAGGAGTTTCAGGTTACTGTAAGCTATGAGGCTGTGGCATTCTATCTAGGGTGACTGAGTGAGACTTTGTCTATAAATAAATTAATTAAATAAATAAACAAACTGACAAACTGTGTCTAATTTTATTAACATAAATGGAAATATACAGGGTGGACGTAAAGTTCATGTGCAATTTGAAATAGCTTAACATACTAAATTGCACATGAACTTTATGTCGACCCTGTATAGTAATTTTATTCAATAAAATAAGAAAATATAGTCGGTATATAACATTACCAAATCTGTTGATCATAAAACCCAATGGTACAGATAATACTTGAATCCTGTCATAATCTAGCAAGGTAATTTCTCACATGATCATATGCCAAAGATATAAAGAAGCCCATTATCATCCTAAGCAACCAACTATGGACAACTGATTACTAGAAAATTCTGTATACTGATGTTGCAGCCCATGTAGCCTGTGCCTAGGAGTGAGAGTTATAAGAAATATCTATATAGCTCAATAATGGAACACGCTGGTGGAAACGGTTTGGAGAGGGAGTTAGCTCTCCTAACAAGCATGAAGCTTGCAAGTTGAGAGCAGTGGTGAATTGGCAGTATCTACACCTGTGGTGTTGATAGGCACGAGATCAGCCTTATATTAGGCTGAAAGAGAAAGCAGTCAAAAAACATGCGCATTCTATCACGGACTCGCTTACTCTGCCTCTGTCTCCTCTTCTCTCTGCAGAATGCCAACATGGCGTCTCTCTGCTGAAGATCACTAAGCTCTGCTAAAAACTAAGATAGATCTATTCTAAGAAGACTGCTTTACTCTAAGACACTCTCTCCCTCTCCCTCTCTCTCTCTCTAGCTAAAGCAGATAGCTCTCAAGCACCTAAAAGAATTTCTTTCTGAGCAAGGTAGCATAGCGGTCCGCATTCAGAACCTCGTTAAGCTGGACCCAAGACCTGGCCAGTCCTGGGCCCTGACATACTGACTTGACAATAATTTTGCAAATTTTCCACTAAATTAATTTTAAATCACCTCCTTTTTCCACCTAGTACCTCAAATTCAAACTTTTTAAAACTAAACTTAAGTATTTCACATCTATTTTCTTCATTATTTTTACTTGTTCTCCTATATTTTCCACGATTGGCATCTGATATAGACTGAATATTTGTGTCTCCTTCAAATGCCTATGTAGAAATCTAATCCCCAATGCATTTGGAAGTAGAGAGTTTGAGATATGATTACATCACAAAGGCAAAGCCCTCATGAATGAGACCCCAGAGAACTTCCTCTCCTCTTCGGCCACAAAAGGGTACAGCAAGAACATAATCATTTATATACAAGGAAGCAGATTCTCATCATACATGCAATCTCTTGATGCCCTGATCTTGGCCTTTGAAGCTTCCAGCAGAACTATGAGAAATAAGTTTCTATTGCTTGCAAGCTACCCAATCTATAGTATTCTGTTACATCAGTCCAAACAGACTAAGACCTGTACCACTTGCATCAAGACTTATACCACATGCATCAAAGCACCCAAGCCAGAATCCTAGGAATCATTTTTTTATTTTTTTATAGCTGTGTACATTAATGCAATCATGGGGTACAATGTGCTGGTTTTATACAAAATTTGAAATATTTTCATCAAATTGGTTAACACAGCCTTCACCGCATTTTCTTAGTTATTATGTTAAGACATTTGTATTCTACACTTAGTAAATTTAACATGTACCCTTCTAAGATGCACCGTAAGTGTGATCCCACCAATTACCCTCCTTCTACCTATCCTCGCCCCTCCCCTCCCTCTCCCCTTTCCTATTCTTCTTGGGCTACAATTGGGTTATAAGTTTCATATGAAAGCTATAAATTGGTTTCATACTGGGGCTGAGTACATTGGATACTTTTTCTTCCATTCCTGAAATACTCTAAGAAGAGTATGTTCCACCTCCATCCAGGTAAACATGAAAGAGGTAAAGTCTCCATCTATTTTAAAGGCTGCATAATATTCCATAGTGTACATATACCATATTAATCCATTCATGGGTCAATGGGCACTTAGGTTTCTTCTATGACTTAGCAGTTGTGAATTGGGCTGCAGTAAACATTCTGCAGTAAATATCTTTGTTATAATGTGATTTTTGGTCTTCTGGATATATGCCTAGTATAGGAATTATAGGATCAAATGGTAGGTCTATTTTTAGATCCCTACCTGTTCTCCAAACAGCTTTCCAAAAAGAATGTATTAGTTTGCATTCCCACCAGTAGTGCAGAAGTATTCCCTTTTCCCCACATCCACACCAACATCTCTGGTTTTGGGATTTTGTGATGTGGGCTAATCTTACTGGAGTTAGATGAAATCTCAAAGTGATTTTGATTTCCATTTCTGTGATGATTAAGGATGATGAGCATTTTTTCATATGTCTGTAGGCCATGCACCTGTCTTCTTCAGAGAAGTTTCTCTTCAAGTCCCTTGCCCACCCTGAGATGGGATCACTTGTTCTTTTCTTGCTAATACGTTTGAGTTCTCTATGTATTCTGGTTATTAAACCTTTGTTGGAGACATAACCTGAAAATATCTTGTCCCATTCTGAGTGCTGTCTGCTTGCTTTACTTACTGTGTTCTTGGCTGTGCAGAAGCTTTTTAGTTTGATCAGGTCCCAGTAATGTAGTTTTGGTGTTGCTTCAATTGCCGGGGGGATCCTCTTCACAAAATATTCGCCTAGGCCGATTTCTTCAAGTGTTTTCCCTGCACTTTCTTCTAGTATTTTTATAGTTTCATGTCTTAAGTTTAAATCTTTAATCCAGTGTGAGTCTATCTTAGTTAATAGTAAAAGGTGTAGGTCCAGTTTCAGTCTTCTACAGGTCTCCAGCCAGTTCACCCAGCACCATTTGTTAAATAGGGAATCTTTTCCCTAGTGGATGTTTTTAATTGGCTTGTCAAAGATCAAATAATGGCAAGTAGCTGGGTTCTTCTCTTAGTTCTCTATTCTGTTCCATACATCTACCTCTCTATTTTTGTGCCAGTACCATGCTGTTTTGATCACTATCAATTTATAGTATAGTCAGAGGTCTGGTAGCGTGATTCCTCCTGCTTTGTTTTTATTTCTGAGTAATGTTTTGCCTATTCGAGGTTTTTTCTGACTCCATATGAAACAAATTATTATTTTTTCAAGATCTTTAAAGTATGACAGTGGAGCTTTAATAGGGATTGCATTAAAATTGTATATTGCTTTGGGAAATATGGACATTTTAACAATGTTGATTCTCCCCAGCTGTGAGCATGGTATGTTTTTTCATTTGTTAACAACTTCAGCTATTTCTTTTCTTAGAGTTTCATAGTTCTCTTCATAGAAATCTTTCACCTTCTCTGTTAGGTAAACTCCCAAATGTTTCATCTTCTTTGGCACTACTGTGAATGAATAGAGTCCTTGACTGTTTTTTCAGTTTGACTATTGTTGGTATATATAAAGGCTACAGATTTATGGGTGTTGATTTTGTAACCTGAGACACTGCTGTATTCCTTGATCACTTCTAAGAGTTTTGTAGTGGAATCCCTAGTGTTTTCCAGATATACAATCATATCAACTGCAAAGAATGAAAGTTTTATCTCTTCTGATCCTATATGGATACCCTTGATTGCCTTTTCTTACCTAATTGCGATGGCTAAGACTTCCTCCTAGGAATCATTTTAAGAAGACTCATGACACCCCTTTCCTTCCCCATCTCACTTCCCAATAAGATACTAATTATCTCATATTCTTTTTTTTTTTTTTGAGACAGAGCCTCAAGCTGTCACCCTGTATAGAGTGCTGTGGCATCACAGCTCACAGCAACCTCCAATTCCTGGGCTCAAGCGAGTCTCCTGCCTCCCAAGTAGCTGGGTCACCCGGCCATTTTTTGGTTGCAGCCATCATTGTTGTTTGGTGGGCCTGGGCTGGATTCGAACCCACCAGCTCAGGTGTACGTGGCTGGCGCCTTAGCCCGTTGAGCCACAGGCACTGAGTCAATTATCTTATATTCTAATGGTTTCTAATCTACTATCTTTACTCCATCTCCACTGAAACTGTGATTCCTGGAATTTACAATAATTTATGTGTGAATTAACCATTGTTTTACATGTAAAATTGAGATATAACAGGCCCATAATTAGGTTTATCTTTCATCTTAAAACCAAGGGAGTTAATCATTGTTTTACATGTAAAATTAAGATATAATAGGTCCATGATTAGGTTTCTCTTTCATCTTAAAAGGAAGGCTAAGAGACTGAGGCAGGAGGATGAATGCCTTGAACCCAGGAGTTAGAAATTCCTGTGAGCTAGCCTGATGCCACTAGCCTGGGCAAAAGAGTGGTTGGCTAATACCATGTGGTCATCTACAATTTCTGAAGTTTTTTTTTTGTTGTTAGAGACAGAGTCTCACTTTGTCGCGCTCGGTAAAGTGCTGTGAAGTCACAGCTCACAGCAACCTCCAGCTCTTGGGCTTAGGCGATTCTCTTGCCTCAGCCTCCCAAGTAGCTGGGACTATAGGCACCTGCCACAACTATTTTTTTGTTGCAGTTTGGCCAAGGCCAGGTTTGAACTCACTACCCTCAGTATATGGGGCCAGCACCCTATTCACTTGAGCCACAGCCCTGCCCAATTTCTGAAGTTTTTGTAATAAAAATTATTGGCTATCTTTCCTCCTAACAATCTCAGAAAATCTTTTTTCTTTTTTTATAACAAAGAGAAATTTTATTTAACGACAAAGAGAAAGCTTAGAGTATTTCCAAAGAGAGTTGGAAGTAATTGCCTGTAATCCCACCTACTTGGGAGGTTGAGATAGGAGGATCACTCAAGCCCTGGACTTGAGGTTGCTGGCAACTAGGCTGACACCACTGCACTCTAGCCTGGGTGACCCTGTCTCAAAAAGGAAAATGAAAAGTAGATCCTCCTCCCAAATGTGCAAAAGAGTGCAACCTCATCTCTTAAAAAAAAAAAAATCTCTTCCTTTCAGTTTCTTCATTGAAAATGGGTTGGTGTGGTTAACTGGAAAATATATGAAAAATACCTTCCATAGCTCTTGGCACTGGAAAGCTGTTGGCACAGTATAAGTGCTTAATACAGAAGAGCTACTATTATGGTGACTATCATTATTATGGTTATTAGAATAACTCAGGAACAAAACATACTTGAATTTCTACCTTAATCTAAGGCCAAATCCAAGATGATAGAATGACCACACCTGATTCAAAGGTGGTAGCATAATATAGTTTGTATAACTGCTGTGAGCATTCAGAAATGGATTAATGTATATGCTATTGTAATGCATAATTCCCTAGCACTACTTAATTGACATATCCATACAATGCAAGTGTAAGAACACAGGAAAAAGAGAGATCATTTTGACCAGGCTTTTCATTTCAATAGATTAAAAAAAAAAATCACATGAGAAAAAAAATTTTCGCAATAAAGGATACTACCTAGATTAGCAGTTGGTAAACTTTTTCTGTAAAGGACCAGTATTTGCTCATAACATACAAGTCTATGTTGTACTTTTTTTTTCTTATATTTATAAACATTCCTTTGTAACTCTTTAAGATTTTTGCTTAAATGCCCCTAAAAATGTAAAAACCAATTATATAGTATATTTGCCAACCCTATTCTAAATTATCATTCCATTGCTTTAAGAAATTAATATGTATAAAGTGACACCCTTTAAATTAAAATTTAGAATTAAAACATAACCCTAAGTATTCTTTCATCTTAAATTCATTTTAAAAACAGATGTGCATGATAGTGTTTGCTAGGCAAGTCTAAGAATAGAGTTAAATTCAGGTAAAGAGATTAACCACAAAATATAATCTTACCTGACAGTTTTCAAAATGAACAGCTACAATCAGCTTGCCTCCATAAAGTTTATCTTCTAAGTTTTCAAAGATGGATGGTTCATGTTCTGGTGGATATGTCTGCTTTAGCCAATCCATCCAAGACAATCCAACAAGTGACTGAATCTTTTCCTCACTGAATTTGAGCATTTTTCTCCGAAATTCATTCACTTCAGGATCCTTCAAAGCATCAAATTCATGCAGAC
>CAUYRH010102963.1:0-35592 GCA_963574655.1 Perodicticus potto | reverse complement strand
CTTATAGACCGAGCTTGGTTCTTCTCCAGTGTCTCCTCTTCGAGTTGTACCTGATTTTATTACCGGTTTTCATTCGAATCCACTGGGGAATGGGACGATTTTGTTTTTGTTTCTTGGCCAAAAACCTCTTGATTCTGAAAGTCTTATGAGAGGACATGGCAACAAACGGGAATACTCACACTCACCACAATGGAGTAGAGCGAGAGAAAAGCAAGCCTCATGTTTTAATTTAATTTAACTTAGATCTTAAAAGTTAGAGAGGCCCTGCTCTTACTTCCCACCACTTTTTTCAGGATGTTTTGCTTTGCAGAACTTTCAGTTAGTCAACAAATATCCCCTAGTAGCCAGCTTCTGAACAACTGGGCCTTTGTTCCAGTTCAGTGGTGTGGCCCTGGAGCTTTGCAAAAAGGCTTCCTTCATTCCTCAGTGAGTGTTGTCCTGGCTGTTTTGTACCTGCCCAACTGGCTTCATTGCTGCTGCTCATGAGGAAGCTAGCACAAGGAGACAGCAGGTCACTGCGGAGAGTTTAATATTGCAGATCCCACCAAGGAGATAGGAGGAAGTTCTCATATTCATCTCCCTGAGAATTTGGGGGCCAAGGTTCTTAAAGATAAGTTTGAGGAGCAAAGGGCTGGGGAACTGATCTGTTGATTGCCTAGGATGAACCCACAGGGTTGGGAGGCAGAAATATTATGCTGAATCAGTTCCCAGGTTACCATCTGGGTTGGTTCCTGGGTATTGGGCACTTGTCTGGGTGGTTCAGCAATTCGACCTGAACACAGGACCTGGGAGATGTCTCAGACCAGCCTTAAGTTTCACAAGGGAGATCCGTGGGAGCAATGGAGAAAGCTAAGAATCTTTGTGACCATCAGCGCTTTGACTCCTGAATGGAAGGAATTACAGGAAAGCAAGTGAGGGGACGATGGCTGGTTATCTATGTATTCTAACTATACCCCAAAACTTTGCAGAGTGCAGGCCCTACCAGCCACCTTATAGCCTCTTATTAATTTTATAATTATTAATTTTATAAAGGGAAGTTTTGGTTAGGAGTCAAATTTCATGGAACCAGTTTGGGAAGTATACCCCTGTTCCTAGAAATTCACATCAAATCTTAATTTTGCCATTGATGTTTATGTGTTTTTGATCTTTTTATCTGGTTACATGAAAATTATGCTAGTACCAGGGCCCTGCATCTTCATGATGTTCCAGGTGACACTGAGAAGTCTGCATTGAGTCCTTCTGGGGTTTCTGTGGTTGTGTTGTAGACTAAAGAAAAAAGTCAAGTTTTCAAAGAATTAAAGCTAGTTGTATTCAGAAATCTTGCTGAGGACTATAGACTGAAGCCTGCAGCCAAGAGCAGCCCTCAGAGAGGTTCTGCGTGGTTGAAGGACAGGGGTGGCCTCAGCAGGGCCAGAGTCACATGAATGCCTGCATGTGAGAGCAGGTCTGATTGAGAAGATAGGTATGAATGAGCTAACTCACCTGTCGAGGAAAGGCAAGGACCAGCATAACTTCTCTCTTGAGGACTGTGGTGATCACGCAGGGGACAGGGAGCCTGTGTCCTGTCCTGTTTGTCTTTAAAGAGTCCCTTTGGAGGCGGGTGTAGTCAGGATCAGGTGCTCTAGCACACACAAGCAAGTGTGTGAAAAGCTTTGGAGGGTAGAACCCCCCTTTGACAGAGATTTGAAGGATAGGTTTGGGGGCATACTAGTGGGCCAGGAACCCTTGGGGACTGGAGGGGGAGGGCTGAGCCGGTGGGGATGGGGCCTGGGCAGGAGATGCTGGGCCATGGTGCAATAAGGCAGGCGGGGGCACAGGCCTGGGAGGGCTCTGCTTAAACAAACCCTCTGGTAAGAGACACATCCAAACATGCATGCAAGTAGGGAACATCGTCATCAACCAGTCACACGCCAGTAAGTTATCCCTCCCACTCCCTTGCTGGTTTATTTCAAAGCAACTTCAGTACATGATCTATTTACTATATTTATCTACGTAGAGTTTTTAAGAGGTGAAGACATTTTAAAAACATGACACAATATGATTATTGCACCTAAAGAAACACCATCCCCTCAATTTCATCATGCATGACCATGTCCAAATTTCTGTGATTGCCCTTTACTGTTGGCCTGTTTGCATTGGGATTGAAACATGGTCTGCACACAGTATCTTGCAGCCACTGGCTTTTGGGTACACATGCTTGGTGTGGACATGGCCATTGCAGGGGCTG
The DNA here is from genome assembly GCA_963574655.1 of Perodicticus potto. Taxonomy (NCBI): domain Eukaryota; kingdom Metazoa; phylum Chordata; class Mammalia; order Primates; family Lorisidae; genus Perodicticus; species Perodicticus potto. Next base: position 33,365 of record CAUYRH010102963.1, on the reverse strand, counting down.
CATAGGGAGTGTGGGGGCTTCCTGCTGGGGCCACTGACTCTTTCCAAGATTCCTTGAGACACTGAGGTCCCAGGTCTGGGGTGCAGCCAGGTGGGGATGCAGGGGCATCCCTGGAGCCCCCACACCCCTCAGCTCCTCAGCCTACCTGTCCATGAGGCAGGCACTGCTCAACTCTGCAGAGCCTGTGACAGAAGACACCTGTGGGAGACTGGCCCCTCACTACCTGGGGGTCCTGTGCACGCCTGGATCTTTCCGTGACCCAGAATTACATCTTTCTGCAAATGTGTTCTACCAAGCTTCTATAGGTGGCTGCTGGCAGCAGCTTCACCTGCAAGGAGCTGAGATCCAAGGTGGCCCTACTTCCTCCACTGCCCTCCAGAATGGCAGCCTTGGCGCCCCCACCCTTTGCCTCTTCTTTGGCCTACTCCCCCAGGGGCCAGTAGCTCCTCCAGGGGCTAGCCATGCATGAGGAATATTTCTATTCTGAACCCTGATTCTGAGAAAAAGCTTGCTCTTCAGGCTGTCAGGGAATAGTGCACAAACCTCTTGGTACTCACTCAAGTTTACTGTTTACAAAAGGATTCCAGGAAACCTTAATGTGAGAAGTTTTTAACAGCTGAGGGATCAGTGTGCAGCTCTCCCTGGGGCATTGTTACAAGGAAGGTGGGAGGGCGGTGAGCCTGGCCCAGCTCTGGCTCATTAGGCAGCATCTTCAGGGACTTGAATGCATCCCAATTAATAACTTCAAATTCGCTATGGGGCTCAGCTCGGAGGGGTCAATTAATTTCAAACAGGCAATTACTACCAAGAGACATCCAACTCTCCAGGGCAGGTTTTGTGCCAGGCAGGGAGCATGGATAGACAGATGCTTCAGCTCCCTGGTGAGTTCCCTCCCCAGCCTCACCTGGGGCTGTGGCCTCTGTGTGACAGCTACTCATTTCTGGTCTCTATGGAGTTTTCCTGCAAGGAGCAGACTGTCTGCTCAGCTTGGCACGGCCTTTGGCAATACCAGAGCTTACCCCAGAGTTGTCCCCGACTAGGCCATGAAAACCTAACTCATGCCAGGACCCTAGCGTTCCACACACCTTAACCTGAGCATATCCAAGGCATGAAAAGGATCTCAGGGCCCAAACCTCATTTTGGAGTGAGTGGATTCCCTGCCACTTCTGTGTACCTCAGAGTCTGTATTTTATTTATTATTATTATTATTTTTTAGACAAAGTCTCACTGTTGCCCTCGGTAGACCACAATGGCGTCACAGCTCACAGCAACCTCAAACTCTTGGGCTTAAGTGATTCTCTTGCCTCAGCCTTATAAGTAGCTGGGACTACAGGCGCCTGCCACAATGCCCAACTATTTTTTATTGCAGTTGTCATTGTTGTTGTAGCTGGCCTGGGCCAATTCGAACATGCCAGCCTTGGTGTATGTGACTGGCATGGTAACCACTGTGCTACGGGCGACAAACCCACAGCCTGTATTTTAAAGGGATTAGATGCTTATTTTTTTCTGGTGTATAAAATTTTTATTGAAGTATAACATATACATAGGGAAGTGACCATCCTAAGTGTGTATCTTGATGAATTTTCATCAACTGCACACACCTATAAAACCAGCAATAACCCAACGTGGTCAGAGACCAGACCCTAGCGTGCCTTTCCCTGCCCAGCCCAGGGGTGGCCACCATGTGCGCCACCTGACACAGGCATATTTTGCCTGCTTTCCCCCCCTGATTTTAAATCTTCACTCAGGATGTACTCTCCTGGTCTGGCTACTTCGCTCAGCACAATGTTTGTGTGGGATGAGTATATTGATTCTCACTGCTGTCTGGATTTCACCGCATGAATAGACCTGTTTGTCCATTCCACCGTGGTTGGACATCTGCATTTTTCTATTTTTTGGCTATTATAAGCTTTTGCTTGCTCTGAGGGATGCTGTCCACATTATTTCTATTCTAAAGGTTACTGGGCTGCACATAACTTTCTCCTTTTGGCATAAACCATCCTTTATCCTACAATCTTGGTCACTATTATATGAGTTGGTCACTATTACCACCAACTTATACTTACTGATGATAACTGATGTTTGTACTTTGCTGTGTGCTGTGGCCTGTACAAAGTGTGGGTTGGTGAGTCCTGGCCTGGGCAGAGGCACTTTGGTGTGGATGGGGTGCTGTCGCAGGTGTGCCAGTCTTGGGGTGTGACAGGTGCCAAGTTCCTACACAGCCCCTACAGCACATAAGTCAGCCATGCTCACAGTGACACTGGCAACAGGCCACAGCAAACCATTCTGAGTCTTACTTGGGAAAAACAGCATGGAATGATCTTAGATGTCACCCAGCAATTCCACTCCTAGGTATTTGCCAAAGAGAAATGAAACTATGCATCATCTACAGAGATACCATATGGGTGTGTTTACAGGGGTGTCAGTTGTCAAGCTCCAAACTAAACGCAGCCCAAAGTCCATCAACTGGTGGTGGATAACCGGGTGTGGTGGTAACAAACACATTGGAGATGCGGGCATCAATACCCATGACCCCTGACAACACTCATCACATTAAGTGGACACGAAGACTGTGTTTAGTAGGATTCCACTTTTTCTTTTAACCTTTTGACTGCAAATAAGGCATATAGGCGTTCAAACAAGATGTTTGTTGCGAACAACGCCTTGCAAACAAAAACTTGACACACATCACTGTTGTGTTACCTGACTTGAGTCTCTAAGCACCATACACTTAGTTCTTAATATTTTTCACATTTGTGCCTGAAATAACTGTAACCAACTTGGGTGAATTATTTTGATCAGTAAGAAACAAAGAACACCCAGTAGCGCCGGGTACTCTGAGGGTTGTCGCGCTCCCTATGGGACTGGGCGCTCAGTGGGCCACGCAGCACTTGTGAGAGCTCTGCAGTCAAAGGTTAAGGTAAGTGTGTGTCCTCTGGCCTGCGGCTGGGGGCGGAGCGGCCGCTTGAGGGGACTTAGGCTCGGCGGTAGACGCGGAGAACTCCCCCGGGTAGTGGCCGACCATCTCGGGCTTGATCGCCACTCAGCTGAGGGTCTTATCACGGTAAGTGCCCACCGAGGTCCCACTGTCTCTGGCAGCTTAGCCCCTCCCAGGTACGACTTTCTCACCGCCGCTTCTCTGTGGGCCGTTCCGCTTCCTTGGCCTTGCGCAGGCGCAATCAGGCGAGACTGCCTCCGCAGCGCACTGCGCAGGCGCCTCAGCTGCTTCCGCGTAGTATCGGTTGGCTGGTGTAGGCGGCTCCGCTGTAGGTGACTTGTCGGGCGTCTGCTGCTGCTTCTGCTTGGTACTGCGGTCTTGTCGACTTACCAGAAAGGGAAGGGACGTCCCTCTGTATCGTTCTAGAGACCAGAACTGGAGCCTCGGGGCCCGGCAGGAGAAGCTGCTCAGGTTGGGAACTATTAGTTTATGCAGTTAGCAGAATGTGTTCGGCTGTACGCTTCACGCCAGTGAATTAACCACTGAATTTTACTATATGCAAATAATACCTTAGCAAAAGCCCCAGTGGCTTAAAATTGAGATTGCAGTTGCCTAACATCAAAGCCACTGTTGGTCCTTCCAAGTTTGAGGCGGCGCAGTTTGCTGGCCCGGCTGCCCCAGGGTGCGTCTGTGGTCACTGCTGGACGGGTGGCCTGCAGGTCTCTGCGCTCTCACCGGGCTGGGGCGGCTGTCTGGGCTCGCCTGCCCCTCTTCCAGCTGCCAGTCTGTTTGTGACCTTGACAACGGCAGGCAGCCCAGGACTGTGTGCCCTGCGAAGCCCACGTCTCTAACCCTAACCCTAATCAATACAGGCCCTTCGTGTTCAGGGTGAACCTCAGAGTGAGGCCATCGCGGCAGCGTCCCAGAATTAGGAATTTCTGTCCCAGGCGCTGACGCACGGCTAGTCAGATTCCTCTCTGCTTCTGATAACTGAAAATGGAATTTCAAGCGAAGTGCTAAAACTCATGGGTTCTCTGGGCTTCTGCTTTCAGCCACTCTTTTGGATTAACCTTCCATTTGAGCACCAAAAGAGCCAAGTAGCAAACCCAACCATTCAAATGCACTGGAAGCAGGCTTGGCAGCAAGCACTGCAGGGCTGAGACCCAAGAGATGTGGGGAGCCAGAAAGGTAACCCTAATATTTGGGGCCATTTATCTCCTGGAGGCATCTGCTGATTCTGGTAGAGACAGCCAAAAAGCTGAGAGCTCCCACCAGACTCAGGGGTCTGACAGAAGGCATGGGGTGATCAAAAATTAGTGTTCAGAGCCTGCCAAAGAGGATAGCTCTTAAATTATTCAGGATTTGGGATAGAAGCCCAGAAGGTTATGCATTCAAAGTGAGGATGGACTGAAATAGACCTGCCTTCTCAGTGACGGAGCAGGTGTAAACCACTTCAGCCTCTGAAGGTGTCTTAGAGATTTGGAACAGTTAGGGACTCATGCCAGCTGCCTACTAGGGACAAAGTTAAAGGTGAATCTTCTCCAGTAGATAATAAGCTATTTATGAGCTCCAAATAACCTCAGTCAGTAATAGCTACACAGATGAAGAGCTAAGACATACAGAAGACTAAGAAAAATTGTAGGTACTAGAAACAGACTTGCTTTTGCCATGACAAGAGGGCCTATCGCTGACTGTGGCCAACATGTCTTGCTGTGCAAATGTAAATCTTGTATTTACTCTGTAAACCTGTCTTTTCCTTCCTCAATAAACTTTGTTTCATGTTTGCCTTGCTTTCGTGAATTTGGTCATTCTTTGGCCATGAATACACCAAGAACTGAGAATGTAGACAGCTGCCCAAACCCTGACATTCTGGTGCTGTAACTTGGATAATTCTGCCTTGGTAGGTCAGCCCCCCTTTTTCCATGCAAATGCTCTGACTCAAGGGGCCTTGGTAGGCCTGTCCCCCTTTTCATGAGAATACTTTTGCTTTGGATCTTCCAGCCTTGCAGACAGCTCTTGGAGGGGCTCTGGTGCTCACTTTCACTTTTCTGCCCTGGCCTAGTCTCAGACTGCATGGGAAAATTCTTGGCTGAAACTGGGTGTGTGATAGGAGTTTGGGGACGTGTCCCTTGTCCCTCTTGTAGGGGAGAAGTGTTTCATTTATTTCACTTTATGGAAAGCGTGCTAGCTATAACTCTTATGCTTCAGGGACTCTGCTAGTTTTGGTGATGCTCTTTTCCATCTGATAGGGTGTTTATTTCTCTTCTAATATTAAGGCCAAAACAATGTTCCCCCCAACCTAATTTAGCCTGTGCTAGGCCACCATGTCTCTTCTGCGTGGGGCATGGGTAAATACTTACAGCCCTGTTCTTACTGAGTTCTTCTCTTTAAGTTATTTCTGCTCTGTGCCAGGAAGTGCCTGCCTTATTGTGACTGGGAGCCCAGATGCTGGTGCCATCAATAGTACTTTTACAAACAGACCAAGTCGTTACACCAACAGATGTCATTGTCTTGGTGCTTAAAATCAAAAAGAGAAACAGATTCACAGAGATTCGACAGTGGAGCTGTGAGATACAGAATTTAATACATGGGTGCGTGTATTATTTAATATGTGCGAGGAACTAAAATTAAAAGTTGAAAATTTGTCAGAGGATTGGGAAAAAAACCCAAAAATGGACAAAATACTCTTCACAACAGGAAATTCTAAAGCTGAAAAAATACAAAAACTAAAATTAAGAACTAAGTTGATGGGTTTAAAGGAAGATAAGACACTGTTGAACAGAAAATTAGTGAAATGGAGGACAGATTAAAAGAAAACTTCCTGACTGAAGCACAGAGAGACAAAATGATATAAAACAGAGAAAAATGTATAGGAGAGGCTTGGTGCCCGTAGTACAGTGGTTATGGTGCCAGCCACGTAACCAAGGTTGCTGGGTTTGAACCCGGCCTGGACCAGCTAAACAACAGTGATCACAACAACAACAACAAAGATAGCTGAGTGTTGTAGCAGGTGTCTATAGTCCTAACTACTTGGGAGGCTGAGGCAAGAGAATAGCTTAAGTTCAAGAGTTAGAGGTTGTGTGAACTGTGACACCACAGCACTCTACAGAAGTGCTGAAGAAGAAGGTGACATAGTGAGACTCTGTTTCCCAAAAAAAAAAAAAAAAAAAAGTACAGAAGAGATACATAATAAGTATGTACTGTTTTGGCTGGGCACTGTGTTTTTTATCTATATTCCCAGTGCTTTGGGAGGCCAAAGCAGGAGGATCACTTAAGGCCAGAAGTTCAAGACCAGCCTAAGCCACATAATGAGACCCCCATCTCTACAAAAAGGAAATAAATGTGTGCTATTTTAAGCCATTAAGATTATTAGACAGCAATGGAAAACCAATACAGATGATGAAGAGAAGAATAGTGGACTGTAAGATAGAATATATACATTTTTTTTTTTAGAGACAGAATCTCACTTTGTTGCCCTAGGTGGAGTGCTGTGGTGGTGTCACAGCTCACAGCAACCTCCAGCTCTTGGGCTTAGGTGATTCTCTTGCCTCAGCATCCCAAGTAGCTGGGACTATGGGCGCCTGCCACAACACTCAGCTATTTTTTTTGTTGTTGTTGTTGTGATCATTGTTTAGCTGGGCTGGGCTGGGCTCAAACCCACCAACCTTGGTGTACGTGATTGGCACCTGTCTAGGTCCATGTAGCTCTTGACCACAGCAGTACCAAGAGCAGTGGCCACAGCAGGGGTGGGCACAGAGTCCCCTTGGGAGGAACCTCCCTTTGCCTACATAAGACCAACAAAGCCATCGTGTGCCATCTGGTGAGCTGGTGAGGACTGTGTCTTAGCTCTGAGGGCTGGCCAGGAGGTGTCCAGTCTGGTTTTCTTGCCTGCCTCACACTGTGTCTCTGGGGCATTTCTGAGTGTGGGCGAGTGTGTTGCCACCCACCGCTTACCCTGTGTGAAAAGCAACTCCAGTAGTCCCCTGTCCCTTGTAAAGTGTTTGTCTTCACTTTTTAATCACCCTCCTGCAAGGCTGAAGGCTGAGATTGGCATACATGCTTGGCAGGGCTACCGCATCACTGTGACCATCCTCACAGTGCAAGATGCAGGGTTGGGTGCAAAAAATTTTGCTGCTCTCAGCTGCCCACGTACTCTCCAGTGCTGGACACCGGCCTTGTTGGAGTATGTCCATGGATACATGGCCACCAGGGAATTGAGTCGGCTTGTCAGGGTTCCAAGCTTAACCTCAGTGGCCTCTGCACTGGATGCAATGTGCATCTCTTTTCTGTGGGGTTTCACTTGTCTCCATGCTGGGCTGTGAACCCTGGTTGGCAAGCCTTGGGCTGTCCTTGCTGCGTTTCCAAAATGTCGGGTTGGGCTTCCCAGCAGGCTCACCGTCAACTGCGAAAAGCTGTGAAAAGAAGAGGGGAGGAGAAAACCAGACATGTTCTTTAGGGGCAGCCTACGTTAATTTGCTGATGTGATTGGTAAAAAGTCCTTTCCAAATCCTTTTTATTTTGAAATATAATATGCATATTAAAATACTTAATACATACAACTTTTGTAAAGGGGGTGCCCCAGTAGAGCTCCACAAGTGTCCTGGCAGACCCTGCACCCCCATGCAGGACCCCTCCAGAGGGACTGTGTGCCTAGCTGTGTAGCAGGCCTGCCTTGCTTTGCATGGCTCTCACCTGTGTGTGTTACCGATTGCTACAAACCACCCAGACTCAAAGACTTCAAGTGACAGCAGTTTAATAATTCTTAGGGATCTGTAGGTTGACTAGTGTTTCTCAGGAACGTCTTATAAATGCCTTCTCCAACTTTGTGGTTTGTCTTTTTAATCTTTTTTTTTTTTCGAGACAGAGCCTCAAGCTGTCACCCTGGGTAGAGTGCCGTAGCATCACAGCTCACAGCAACCTCCAATTCCTGGGCTCAAGCGAGTCTCTTGCCTCTGCCTCCCAAGTAGCGGGGACTACAGGCGCCCACCACAACGTCCGGCCATTTTTTGGTTGCAGCCGTCATTGTTGTTTGGCGGGCCTGGGCTGGATTTGAACCCGCCAGCTCAGGTGTACGTGGCTGGCGCCTTAGCCCGTTGAGCCACAGGCGCTGAGCCTGTCTTTTTAATCTTTAATGGTGTTTGTGGAAGTATGGAAATTCATTTTATTTTAGCTAATCATTCATTTTTTTCCCTTAAGGTTAATGCTTTATGTGATCTATTAAAACAAACTTTCATTGCCAGAATAAATTCACTTAATTTCAATATATGATCTTTTTAATATATTGCTGAATTTATTTTGCCAGAACTTTGTTCTAGTTGTCTGGATGTCTGTTCATGTAATGTTTTCACTGTCATTTATGGGTTCAGGTATGAATGTCTGTGCTAACCTCTGTTCTCAGAAAATGGATTTATTTTACCTTCATTCTCAAAGGCAATTTCCCCTAAGTTTAGGATGGCAGATTTTTTGAGCACTTGGAGGCAAATCTCACTGTCCCTTGACTTCCTCTGTTACTGCTGAAGGTTGGCTTTCAGGTTCCTCAAAGGTCACCTGCCTGTTCCCATCTGCCTTTACAGAGTTTGCCTTTGGTGGTCTGTGAGTTCCAGATAATGTGTCTCTAGGGACTGCTTTTATTGGTTCTGCTCAGCATTTGTTGACCTTCTTAGAATCTATAGATTTCTGTCTTTTACAAATTCTGGAACATTCTTAATTGTTATTTCATCAGACATTGCTCTATACCAAGGACAAGCTGTCATATAGTATATATTTTTGGCTTTGCAGGTTTCTGTCACAACTTTTCAACTCTGCTGTTATGGTGAGAACTAAGGAGTAGAAAAAATGGAAAGCAGTGAGTGTGGGCATGGCAGCTGCGCCAGCTGAGGCCCGCAGGACTTGCTCCTCCCTTCCTGAGGAGATCTAGGTTAGGCCTCCTCCTCCGTGTCTTCTGTCTAACTTTCCTGTCTTCTATTTTTCCATTATATTGTTTCTCTGTGATTATCTGAGGTTTAAAATAGAAAATCAGAATGTAAATGACACACAACAAGCTGCACTTACTTGAAGTGTGCGTAAGTTTTGACATATTACCCCTGTGGAGTCATCACCCCAGTCAAGGTAAGGAACACCCTCACTCTGGTCTAATCACGCCCCCCACTCTTCCAGCCCCAGCTGCAGCTCACTGTAGGTAACCACAGGTCAGCTTTGTCGCTGCTGACCAGCTTGTGCTTTCTAGAATTTCACATAAATGGATCCATACAGTCTGTATTCTTTCATGTCAGACTTTTTTTTGTTTCTCGTTTGTGAGATTCAACTATGCTGCAGCATTGCCAGTAGTTCATTCCTCTTTGCTGATTATCCCAGCATGCGGATGTACCACAATCTGTTTATCTGTTTACCTTTTAACGAACATTTGAGTTGTTTTCAGTTTTTGGCAATAACAAGCTGCTGTGAATATATACTTACAGGTCTTTTTTTTTTTGTCCTTCCTTTGGCGATGCTCTTGCCTGTTGCCTCCCAAGTAGCTGGGATTACAGGCGTCTGCCACAACACCCAGCGTCTTCTTTTCTGTTAGTAGAGACAGGGTCTTTTACCCTGGCTGATGTTGGTCTCGAACTCTCAGACCACTGGAAATCCACCCGCCTCGGCCTCCTACAGCGCTGGGACTACAGGCGTGAGCCACCACGCCCGACCTACTTACAGGTCTTTTTAAAGATTGTTTTAAAGGCTAGTCAAGTGAATCAGGGGGAATGGAGAAAGGATAAAGGATCTATAACCAGTTATGATGAAGTATTATCAGTGACAACATATATAGTTGTAAACACCACTGCTCTCAGACCTGCTCACTTCCAAGGATTTATACTTTGACTTCCTTGAAAGAAAAACTCCCAATTTTTTTTCCACAGTGGTTGTTGCTTTTGCATTCTCACCACACAGAGTGTGTGTGTGTGTTTTCTGGCCCCTGGACACTCGCCAGCGCTTGGTGCAGTCTGTCTTTTCAGTGCTTAGTGTTTAGTGGTGTCCTGTTGTGGCTTTAATTTATATTTGCATTTCTCTAATAACCAGTAATATTCAGTGTTTTTCATGTACTTGTCATTGGCATATGTTTTTTGCTAAAGTGTATGTTCAAACTGCATGTTTCTTAAAAATTTGTATTTTTTTTGTTTTGTTTTGAGTTTTGTATATAAGTTGCTGAGTCAAAGGACACAAATCCTTTACTAGACATGTGATCTGGAAATATTTCCTAATAGGTCACAGCTTGTCTTCCCATTACTTTAACTATGTCTTTTGAAGACTTTAATTTTGATAAAGTTCAATTGATTAATTTTTTTCTTTTATAGATATTGGTTTTACATTCATATCTAAGAATTTTTCACTTAACCTAAAATAAAATTTTTTCTCATGTTTTCTTCTAGTTTTATGTTTCTTCATATTTAGGCCTGTGATCTATTTTGAGTTTGTTTTTATACATGGTGTCGGGTATGGGTCAAAGCTCATTATTTGGGAATTGGGATATCCAGTTTTCCCAGCACCATTTGTTGAAAAGATACTTCTTTCTACACTAAATTCCACTGAACCTTTGTCAAAAATCAGTTGTTCTTACCTGTGTGGTCTGTCCTGTCTCTGCTCTGCCTGACTCATCTGCTAGGAAGCCAGCACCACCTTGTTTTAATTATGGTGGCTTCATAGTCAGGCTTGAGGTCTGGTCGTGTTAGTTCCAGGGTTGTTGCTCTTTTCCCATTTATTTTGAATATTCTCGGCCCTTTGGTTTCCACGTAGATTTCAGAATCAGCTTTGCTTAAATTTTCTTTGAGATTGCTCTGACTCTATAGATCAATTTGGGGAGGATTGGCATCTTAACAATATTAAAGCTTTTAATCAATTAATACAGTTTATTTCTTCATTTCTTTAGGTCTTCTTTAATTTTATCACCAAAATTGAAGAATTACATACCATTAAATTTAATAAAATAATGTAATACAATTAAATTTAATTTATTTTCATTATACAGTCTTGCATGTCTTTTGCAAGATTTATACTTAGCTATTTTATATTTTTTGATACTGCAAATGTTATTTTAAAAGTATTTTGATTTTCTGTTGTTTGCTACTAGTGTTTAGAAATACAGTTGGTTTTTGAATACTGATCTTACTTTGCGCACTCTTGCTGAGCCAGCATGTTGCTTATGGGGCTTTGCTGGTCCCATTGGATTATCTTTGGAGCTGAGCATGTCCTCTGTGCATAGAGAGGTGCTTGTCTTCTTTTCCGTTCTTTTTCTTACCTTATTAGTTGGATACAGCCTCCAATGCATTGTTGAACAGAAGTAGTAAAAGTAGACAGCATTGTCTTGCATTTGATATCTGGGTGAAAGCATTCAGCCTTCCATTATTTATTTTATTTTTTTTTCTTCCATTATGTTTTTATGTTTAATTTTTCTTTGAGACAGAGTCTCTGTTGCTCAGACTAGAGTGCAGTGGTGTGATCACAGCTCACTGAATTCCTGGGCTCCAGTGATCCTCCTGCCTTGGCCTCCCAGTGTGCTGGAAACATAGGCATGAGCCACTGCACCCAGTCTTAGCCTTTCACCATGAAGTGTGATACTAACTAACTGTAAATGTTCTAACTGTACTAACTGTAGATGTTCTTTATCAGAGTGACGGAATGTATTCTTGTGTTACTAGTTTGCTGAGAGCTTTTTCTAAGAAGAAACGTTTGATTTTGTCTATTTTTCATCTATTAAGATATGATTTGTGTTTTAAAATCTGTTACTATGGTGAGTTACACTGGTAGATTTCTAGATGTTTAGCCCAGGTGCTGCTCAGCCTGGGTATGCCACAGGACCCCTTCCTGTACCTGACCTGCCTCCTTCCCCCAGCTGAGCTGAGCCCAGTGGGGCTGCTCCCTGTGTAACCCTTGAGCTCCTGGTGGGCTTGCCTGGGTTCTGCACACCCTCATTTCACCCTCTGGATCTCCCTAAAATGAAAACCTCATCGTGCCACTGCTCAGCTCAACCCCTCCATGAGGTCCCTGGGTGGGCGCCTTTGGCCAGCCCTGCACCGGGTTCTTGAGCCCAGCAAGTGTTTTCTCCTCCTCCCACCTGAGCCTCTAGGGCAAGGGACCTCAAACTTTTTAAACAGGGGGCTAGTTCACTGTCCCTCAGACCGTTTGCAGGCTGGATTATAGTTAAAAAAAAAAACTATGAAAAAATTCCTATGCACACTGCACATATCTTATTTTGAAGTAAAATAACAAAATAGGGGCAGCGCCTGAGTAGGGTGCCGGCCCCATATACTCATATACTGGAGGTGGTGGGTTCAAACCCAGCCCTGGCCAAAAACTGCCAAAAAAAAAAGTGTGTGGGGGGGAACAAATACAAATACGATATTTAAAATGAAAAAAAAAAAAAGGTGCCCCTGCTGCAAAGAAAAAAAGACCTCCTAACTTCAGGAAAAAAAGACCCCCCTTAACCACAAAAAAAGGCCCTACTAACTGCAAAATAAAAAAAAAAAAATAAACCCCCTAACTTAAAAAAAAAATAAATCCTAACTTGTTCTTACCTTGGTCCTCAGGTAGCAGCAGGCTCTTCACAGGCAAGCTCATGACTCGTTGGATCACGAGTCTCAGTCTCACCCAAGACTGAGTGGAGGAGTTGAGAGTCAGAGAGAAGGAGGGGAGTCGGAGAGTGTGGTGCACATTCCACACATGTGCACTGCGGCCTGGGACCAGTCGGCTACTAAGCAGGACAGGCATGGGTGGCAAAAACACCTGGAGGGCGGGATAAATGTCCTCAGCAGGCCGCATGTGGCCCACGGGCTGTAGTTTGAAGATCCCTGCTCTAGGGCCCCCCATTCTCTCTGGGACAGGTGAAAAATGCCTCCTTGTCTCCAAGATCATTGTCTCCCTGGAACCTTGCAGACCCCACTGGGGGCTCCTTGGCTTACCTGATTTCTGCAGGGCTGAGCCACATTGGGAGGGACTGCCCAACATGTGCTTTACTGACAGAACAATGTACCATGAGCCTAAAAGATCAGCTCACAGAATTTTGGTCTGGAAGTACATCCCTTTTCAAAGAGAGATGTGCTTGTGCTTCTTGTGGAACGTTTACAGTCTACACAGCAAGGCTGCATCTGCTTGGGTATCTGAGCAGATCTCCCTGGTGAGGATGCACAGAAAGGTTTCTCATGGATAAGCTGTGCCCTGCTGGAGGCTTCTCAAACCACTCCTGCCATAGGCCTGGCCTGTCTGGTAGGAGCTCTAATTTAAGGGAAACAAGGGTTTGGCATTTTCTCCCTCTGTTCTTGCTCCTCTCTCCCTCTGGACAGAACACTCAATGCCTCTGAGCAGTCGAGGCCACCCCTCCTGTGCCTGGACAGCTCTGGCATCTGTCCTGCACCAACATGTCTATGACTGGTAAGGCTTTCAGTCAGCACTAGGCCATTACATATGACTGAGCCCACCTGAGCTTGCTCCTTGAGCCCTCTTGCCTAAGACCTGGGTGCTGGCTTATGCCCCTCCTTTACCATCCACAAGACTGTGGTCTGGAGAGGTTGAGCCCTTTCCAGCAGACACACTGCAAACCCCACAGGGTAGGCTCCTGGGCTATAACCCCGCCTGGCACCCTGTGGTGCTAGTGGGAAGCTGTTGGGTCGTTGTGGTCAGGGAGCCTAGGAAGGCACCCCCAGGGCCTGGGCCACCCTTTGTGTTGGCCTCTTGCATGGCACTGAGTTGGCCTCCTGGCTCCACAGGCAGCAGATGGCTGGTTGAGCAGCCATGTGAATACTGTGGACACTGTGGATGCCAGATTGTGGTAGTTGAAGGAGTAGATGGTGCTCAGCTGGGTGTAGATGCAGAGCAGGGCCAAGCTGAAGACAATACCAACACCATGGCAGGTGCATGGCACATGCCCACAGTGAGGGGTAGTGGACAGTCTAGGGGGAGGCCAGATGGAAACCTGCTTATTTGCCCCACCCCCAGCAGTCTTCATGGGGTGTGTTGTGAGTTCTAGGGGCAGGATGTGCGGCAGATGAACAACCTCAGCCCCCAGCAGCAGCCCAGGGAGCAGAGGAGGCTCAGGGAGAAACCACCCAGGGGTCTCTGCCCCCCAGCCCAGAGCTCTCTTATGGTGGGCTCCCCTCACCTCCTCAGAGTCCAGCCCCTCAGCCCAGAGCCCTCTTATGGTGGGCTCCCCTCACCTGCTCAGAGTCCTGCCTTGGTATTATCTAACCCTGATTGCTGGCTGGTCCACTATGAGGGGCACAGGGTATCAGGACCCTCTTTCCCAGCACTGAGACCCCACCATTTCCACAGCCCCCCAGGCTCTGCCCTTTCCTGGGGGTGTCCTCAGCTCCCTGCCCTTTGCTTGAGGAAGTGAGGGAGGGGTGTCCAGGACCCAATGAGGGGGCTTCAGCCCCTACCACCTGTGCACAGTTAGAAAAGGGATGTCCTAGCCACAGGGGACAGCTGATCAGCCCTTTGTAGGTGGGTCAGGGACCCAAGCTCATCCAGCCTGACCTTGGGGCTCTGGTCCAAGCAAAGCCCAGACCTTTTGGCTGCTTGGGGCAGGTGTAGGTTGGCTCTATGTCCCCTTTCCTGAAGCCATTTGATAAATGTCTCCACTCAGCAATGTCTGTGGGCCTCTTTCTGGGCCTCCATGTTGGCTCTAGACTCAGCAGCCAGTAGACAGGTTTTTGCCTGGGGTGCTCAGGTGTCAGAGGGAGTAATGGTCAGCATGGCAGTGGGGAGAGGGTGCAGCCTATGCTCCTTTGAAGTCAGCATCCACACATTGCCTCCCACCCTGCCTGTGCTGTCAGAGGGCAGGCCCGATGGGAAGGGAGAAACCCACTCTTGCGCCTCCTCTGCTCTGACCCCCCACCTGGTCATGCCGCAGGAAGACCCTGTGGACCACTTGTGGGCTGGCATGCCCATTCTACGCATGTGGGTTTCCTTGTAGATTTTAGATCTGTTTGTCAGGCCTGTTTCCCTCTTGCAGTTTAATTTTGGGGAAATTTTGCATGTACACTGGAGTGAGACTCCAGTGCATAAACTAAGCGCCTCTCCATTTATTTAGCTCTTCCTTTAATGCAGTGGTTCTCAACCTGTGGGTCGCAACCCCTTTGGACTGTATTAAAGGTTCCCGGCATTAGGAAGGTTGAGAACCACTGCTCTAATGGCTCTCAGTTTTCTGCATTAAGGTCTTCCATACCTGTCATTAGATTAATTCCTAGATATTTGGTATTTTTGTTGCTTTTATAAGTGGTAGCTATTTTAAAAAATTTATGTTTATTGCTCATTTGTAGAAAAACAGTTGGCCATTTCATGGATGTCTGATAAGGTAGAGCACCTGTGGGAGTCCGACCAGAGGGGAACCAGAAGTGGGAAGACGCACTGGAGCCTGAGCACTTCAGCCTCTGAACTTCAACATGATTACTGTCCACTGGACTGTCCGGCTTATGTGGGTCATCTTGGAAACAAAGGCAACAAGACTGAATTGGAGCGGGCCTTTGGCTACTATGGACCATTCCGAAGTATGGGGGTTGCTACAAATGCTCCTGCTTTGCTTCTGTTGAATTTGAAGATCCCTGAGATGCAGCTGAGGCTGTATTGGAGCTGTATGGAAGTCATCACGTGGCTGCCGAGTAGGAGTGAACTGTCCAATGGAGAAGAAAGAAGAAGAAATTGTGGCCCACCTCCCTCTTGGGGTCCTCAGGATGACTCTCCTAGGAGAAGTCCTCCCCTTGCTGCAGACCCCCAAAGAGGCGCTTCTCTTCTAGCCGAAGCAGGTCCCTTTCCAGAGATAGGAGAAGGGAGAGATCACTGTCTCGGGAGAGAAACCATACACCTTCCTGAACCTTCTCTAGGTTTAGAAGCCAATGTAGGTTAAATGAAGGGAAATAGAAAACCACTTTGTCAGGGTGGTGCCTGTGGCTCAGTGAGTAGGGTGCCGGCCCCATATGCCGGAGGTGGTGAGTTCAAACCCAGCCCCGGCCAAAAACTGCAAAAAAAAAAAAAAAAAAGAAAACTACTTTGTCTCTCGGAACAGTGACACAAAAGGTATAATTCTCTGTGGTTTGAAATGGATCATGAGGCAAGTAATACCAAGAACTGTTACTTTATAACGTTTTCTAAAGCAAAATTGAATTTGCTTTGAACTTTACTTTTGCATAGGACTGATAATAAACCTCTAAATCCTTCCCAGATAAAGTGTGATTTTTTCATATATGTATTAAGAAAAACAGCAAAAATTGAACCAAGACTTACTTTTTCCCCCGTAACTGAGATATAGTATGCGACTATAGTTGAACAAGCAGTCTTTAAAAAGCTGCAGTGAAACAAGCCAGCAGGTAAAAAGCTGCACCATTGTATTAAATTAGAGGCTTTTGAAAATCATACTAGTTTTCACCCTGGGCAGAGATTGCCTAGTTGGTATAGAATCTGACAAATTCCTAGAAAGTTTACCTTTGCTTTAGGTCCTAAGTTCATTATGTAGTTGCTATATATGAGTATATAGTTGTTTGTAACATTCTTAATTTGGAAATATAAGATATCAAAATACCAATGTCCTGCCAGTTTAAGAGTACATTGGAGAGCTGAACTTTAAGTTACTGTGCAACACTTTTTTTCATGCTGTCATTTGTAATGTTTTATGAGAACTTTTTTTCATGCTGTCATTTGTAATGTTTTGTGAGAATCCTTTGGATTAAAGTTTTGATTATAATTGTTGCTTATTTGAAAGCCTGTTTTTCCTTGCAAACTCAAATCTGTCAGCTTTGTACAAAGTCCAAGTATAACATTCCTGTTGGAAGCTATACTTGTAAAGTGCTTTTGAATTAATAAAATATTAGCATAATTGTAAAACCCACTGTTAACATTGTTCTTATCCCAGGGGAAGCAGTTGGTTACACAATTCTTATTTTATGAGAAAAAATTGAGAAGAACTGTAGATTAGTCTTTTGAAGTGTAAGAATATTTAGTTGTCACCTAAGGGATTGTTAATAGTTACCCCTTTTTTTGAGGAGTGGAAGCCAGGTCAAGGTCCATGGTAGTGACTGACCGACATTTTAAAGTCTAAAACCTGGGCTCGGCACCTGCGGTTCAACGGGCTAAAGCGCCAGCCATGTACACCTGAGCTGGTGGGTTCAAATCCAGCCCAGGCCACCAAACAACAATGACAGTTGTAACCCAAAAATGGCCGGGTGTTGTGGTGGGCCATTCCTCACTTGAGCCCAGGAATTGGAGGTTGCTGTGAGCTGTGATGCCACAACACTCTATCCAGGGTGACGGCTTGACGCTCTGTCCCCCCCCCCAAAAATAATAATAATAATAAAGTCTAAAACCTGGTATTTGCAACCTGGTATACTGTAACCCAAAACTGTCCATTTAAAAATGGGTTTTATCGGGTGGCACTTGTGGCTCGGTGAGTAGGGCGCCAGCCCCATATACCAGCGCTTGTAGTCCCAGCTACTCGGGAGGCTAAAGCAAGAGAATCACCTGGGCCCAGGAGTTGGAGGTTGCTGTGAGCTGTGATGCCAGAGCAATCTACCAAGGGCGACAAAGTGAGACTCTGTCTCTACACATACACACACAAAAATGGGCTTTATCTTTAGCATGAGAAGTTTCCACAAAATCTTAAAAGTTGGTTCCATTTTATAATTTGAGGTATTGCATGAGAATTCTAAACCAGTCTATCATGATGTAAAGTTCACAATATCATTCAAATGTAACAGTGCAGAATTGAATATGGAGGGATACATAGCCTTCCTTTTAGAAGATGGCAGGAGTTATAATTTCAAATTTTTGTGCAATTAGATTAAATCATAATGCAACAAGTAAAAAAAAAAAAAAGGCTCAGCGGCTGGGGCTCAACGGGCTGAGCTGGCGGGTTTGAATCCAGCCCGAGCCTGCCAAACAACAATGACGGCTGCAACCAAAAAATGGCCGGGCGTTGTGGTGGGCGCCTGTAGTCCTAGCTACTTGGGAGGCAGAGGCAAGAGACTTGGTTGAGCCCAAGAATTGGCAGTTGCTGTGAGCTGTGATGTCCCCTTAAGGGTGACAGCTTAAGGCTCTGCCTCAAACAAACAAACAAACAAACAAAAAAAGATGTCACTTGGGGCCAGGTTTGGTGGCTCAAACCTATCATCTTAGCACTTTGGGAAGCCAGTGGAAGGATCGCTTGAGGCCAGGAATTTGAGAACAGTATGGGCAACACAGCAAGCTCCTGTCTCTACAAAAAATTAAAAAGTTAGCCAGTTGTGGTGGCATGCACCTGTATTCATAGCTACTTGGGAGGCCAAGATGGGAGGATCAGTTGAGCCCAAGCATTTGAAGCTGCAGTGAGCTATGATTAGGCCACTGCATTCCAGCCTGGGTGACAGAGTGAGACATTGTCTCTAAAAAAAATAAAAATAAAAAGATAGTCACTTGGGTAGTTTGACATTTATTTTTCCTTTCTAATCATTTTTCCAAGTTTGGGCAGAAAATATATTGCTATTATGTTTGGTATATCATTTCATGTATAGATAAATTTGGAAAATTTAATGTCCTTTTCGTCTGGAATCTTATGTAGGAAAAAAATTATTTTATTTAAATCCTTTTCTGGTGCTCAGTAGAGTTTTATTAATAATATAGGTCCTTTATATTTATTTATCACTCTACTTCTGGTTGTTTATTTGCCATTTTGAATCAGAACTTTGCTTTAATATGTTAGTTGAAACCTAGCAAACAGTGCTCTTTTTTGCAGTAACATTTTCTTCCTTCTTTACTCTTAGGCCATGTGCATGGGGGTGGGGGCGAGAGCAAAACATAAGTTTCAGGTGTGGCCATTAGAGAATAACATTCCTCTGGCTGCAGTGATTGCTTCAAGAATGGAAAATGATCCAAGTTGGGCTGATTAAATTGAATCCTGTGACAAATGTAAAGAGCAACTGAGCAAATCTACTCTTGTTTTCCTGCTCAAGCTGAACATGGGCAAATGAGGACCTGGCACTCCTAGCACTCATCCTGCCACCACATGGAGTCTGAAAATAAAATCAAAAGAAAAGGGAGTACAGCTGAGAGCTGGAGATAATGCCAGGTACTGTTGACATCATCTGAAACCTTGATTCCAGCTGTGTAGCCCTCCCCTGAAGGGTAGCAAATAAATTCTGTTTTGGTAAAACCAATTGGAATTTTGTTTTGTGGTCACTTACCATGGAAAAGTTCCTCAGTACATGTTATGAGTTAAACATAAACACTCCATTTTAGTTTACACCATGTTTTATCCTACAATGTCTAAAATATGTCCTACTCTATTAAGAATTTTATTTGTTTTTTTGAGACAAGGTCTCATTTTGTCACCTTCGGTAGAGTGCTATAGTGTCACAGCTCACGGCAACCTCCACCTCTTGGGCTTAGGCGATTCTCTTGCCTGAGCCTCCCGAGTAGCTGGGACTACAGGCACCTACCACAACGCCCAGCTGTTTTTTGTTGGTTTGGCCGGGACCGGGTTTGAACCCACCACCCTCGGTATATGGAGTCAGCATCCTACTCACTGAGTCACAGGTGCCACCACTATTAAGAGTAGTTTTAATATTAAGAATGGAGGGCAGCACCTGTGGCTCGAGTAGGGCACCGCCCCATATATCAGAGGTGGTGGGTTCAAACCTAGCCTTAGCCAAAAACTGTGAGGAAAAAAAAATTCTTAAAAAAAAATTAAGAATGGATACTGGGGCTCCGCGCCTATGGCTCAAGCGGCTAAGGCGCCAGTCACATACACCTGAGCTGGAGGGTTCAAATCCAGCCCAGGCCTGCCAAACAACAATGATGGCTGCAACCAAAAAATGGCCAGGCATTGTGGCAGGCACCTGTAGTCCTAGCTACTTGGGAGGCTGAGGCAAGAGAATTGCTTAAGCCTGGGAGTTGGAGGTTGCTGTGAGCTGCGAAGTCAAAGCACTCTACCCAGGGCGACAGCTTGAGGCTCTGTCTCAAAAAAAAAAAGAAAAAGAAAAGAAAAGAATGGATACTGGATGTTATCAAATACTTTCTTTGGCATCTTTAGAGGTTATTTTGTTTATTTTTCTTTTGACCTATTAATGTACACATTATTCTAATGGACTTTCTGATATTTTTGTTTTGTTCACTCCTGTTTCCTAAGTACAGTACTAAGCATATGGTAGGCTCTCAATAGAATATTCTTTGAATGAATTAACTGTTGTATTCAATACACAAATATTTTAAGTTTTCTTTTTGTTGATTACTAAGAGCAGTCTCTCCTTTTTTAGCTTTGTCTGAGACAAGTTTTGGTATCAGTGTTATACCAAACATAAATTCAACATAAATTCTTCTTTCACAGTGCAATTAGAGCATTCACTTTAAAAGCACTGTAACTATCTATCTTTGATCACTTCAAAACATTCACCTATACAATCAAAATTCTGTAAACTTTTAGGGAGATAGCTCCTTGACAGTTTTCTTAGTCTCTTTTTTCTTAGATAAACTTTGTTAATTTATGTTTTTCTAGAACATATGTTTTTTGTATTTCCTCTGTATTAGTGTTTGTTTTTCTAGAAAATATTAGGTTTTCAGGGCAGCGCCTGTGGTTCAGTAGGTAGGGCGCTGGGTTATATACCAAGGGTGGCGGGTTCAAACCCAGCCCTGGTCAAATTGCAACAAAAAAAAATAGCCAGGCGTTGTGGCAGGTGCCTGTGGTCCCAGCTACTTGGGAGGCTGAGGCAAGAGAATCACCTAAGCCCAGGAGGTTGCTATAAGCTGTGTGACACCACGGCACTCTACCAAGGGCGATAAAGTGAGACTCTGTCTCTACAAAAAAAAAAAAGAAAGAAAAAGAAAATATTAGGTTTTCACTTTATTTATATAAACTTTCTAATTCTTTTTTATTTCCTCTGTATTAGTGTTTCTTTTTCTTTCTTGTTTTTAATTTTTACACTGCAATATTTCAAACTTGTTTTAGGTTGTCTGGACAAGAGTTTCATTCACCAAAGTTAATTTGTGCCAAGTCAGATATGCAAGGTCACTGAGCAAACATTGTTAGGGATGACGTAAACATGAAAAGAACTTTAAGGATTTTATTTAAAGTCTATTTTTGGAAACAACCAAGAAGAGAGACAAAAGGCACTTCAGGGGGGACTTCAAGCCAGTGACCTCAGTGTGCTCATTCCCCTCTGATGTACAGATAAACAAAAGATGACCTGAGTTTCTCCTCAGTGCAATTCACATTGAGTGATTTGGGTTAAATAAATTAAGGATTTGCAAACAGTTTAGAATTACATTGTATCGGTCTAAATCACAGCAATAACATGGAGACACAACTGGTTAATCTCTTGGAAAAATTTAAAATCAGAATAACCAATGATATCCACCAAAAGAAAAACTTCATTTCACTTTTGTTCTCTAATGGGGTTCAGAAAATTCTCCCAAAGTAGGCATATAGGACAACAATTCAATCCTGTTACATTAAGTATACTCCTTTTGCAAGGACCCAGATAGAATATCAGTACACATGTATAAATAACTGCTGCTTGAATGGAAAAATAAAGTTTTTAAAAAGAAGTGTAAAAAAGTGAAAATTATCCAATGTTGCAGTCCATCCCTTCACAGCTGTAAAATACTCAGTTTGTTAATGTCATTATACTGAGCTGGATCCAAAATCAGCCATTATTAACTAATGTCCTTTTCATTTGGAGTCTTATCTAGGAAAAAATTATATTATTTTATTTAAATCCTTTTATGGTACTCAACAGAGTTTTATTAATAATATAGGCTATTCATATTTATTTGAATATGACTGGATTAGGTGAAATTTAATCTATCTTTTCAATACTGGGCTTTTACTTTATGCATCAATACCAGAAGACAGACCAGTGCACTTTGTAGCAGGAATCCTATCCAACTTGACTCTGGAATAATTTGGGTCTACATGAATCAATTATTCTCAGTAAAAACAAGAAAAGTAGTTTCTTCCTTGCCAATTTTCTATCAAAAATAATCTAGAAAGGGGAGGCGCCTGTGGCTCAGTCAATAGGACGCTGGTCCCATATATACCGAGGATGGTGGGTTCAAACCCAGCCCCGGGGAACTGCAACAACAAAAAAAATAGCCGAGAGCTGTGGCGGCACCTATAGTCCCAGCTACTGGGGAGGCTGAGGCAAGAGAATCGCCTAAGCCCAGGACTTGGAGGTTGCTGTGAGCTGTGTGACTCCACGGCACTCTACTGAGGGTGATAAAAAAAAAAAAAAAAAAAAATCTACAAAAAAAAAAAATCTAGAAAGGCTCAGCGCCTGTGGCTCAAGCGGCTAAGGCGCCAGCCACATACACCTGAGCTGGCAGGTTTGAATCCAGCCCAGGCCACCAAACAACAATGACGGCTGCAACAAAAAAATGGCTGGGCATTGTGGCAGGTGCCTGTAGTCCTAGCAACTTGGGAGGCGGAGGCAGGAGAATCACTTGAGCTCAGGAGTTGGAGGTTGCTGTGAGCTGTGATGCCACAGCATTCTACCCAAGGCAACAGCTTGAGGCTCTGTTAAAAAAAAAAAAAAAATCTAGAAAGATAAAGGAAAGACAAGAATGTTTACTTTTATATCTGCCTCACATTCTCTAGAATCTACTCTGATTATAATATATGCTTTGCTCTTTAAGTACCATGTTTGAAGACAAATTCTTTAAATCGAACAAATAGCATGAAATATTATTATTATTATTTTGAAATAGAGTCTCACTCTGTCATCTTGGGTAGAGTGCCTCTGAGTTAAATGGAAATATCAAAAAAAAAATAAAAAGAAAAAGAAGAAAAAAGAAAAAAGCCTCATCATTTTCCTAGGGGGAAAAACAAGATTTACAATGATCCATGCAATTAAATCACATATTACACATATTTGCCACAAAGAACTCTATTTATTCATAGATCAAAATTTAATGTAATTAATGAGAAGTTTTGTTACAAATGATTTCTTGAATTTTTAGATCTTTTTACTTGGATTCTTAAAAGTAAGCTAAAAGGTTTTTTTGCAGTGTTTGGCTGGGCCAGGGTTTGAACCCGCCACCTCCAATTTATGCGGCCGGCACTCCACTCCTTTGAGCCACAGGCGCCACCCTAAGCTAAAAGTTTTAAATAGGTTTTTCTCAAACTCTCCCTCCCCTCACCACATATCCTTTTGTTTTATATCTTCATATGCCTCACCTTAGTCTTTCCATTGATCTGGATATTGCTCATGACAATCTTCTTTTGTTTGTTTTGAGTCTCACTCCATCACCCTGGGGTTGAATGCCATGGCATCATCATAGCTCACAGCAACCTCAAACTTTTTGGGCTCAAGTGATCCTCATGCCTCAAGTTTCCTGAGTAGCAGGAACAAAATGTGCCTGCCACAAAGCCTGGCTAATTTTTCTATTTATAGTAGAGATGAGAGTCTCACTCTTGCTCAGATTGGTCTCAAACTCCTGAGCTCAAGCAATCTGTTTCGGCCTCCTAGAGTGCTAGGATTACAGGCATGAGCCACTGCGCCTGACCACCATCTTCTTTTGCTCCAATTACATTCCATATAGTACTCTACCTTTTTCAAAATACACTTGTATTTTTTCTCTTCTTCCTTCCTTTTTTTGATTTGACAAAACATTTTTGCACTTTTTCCCTACTATCAGTAGGTAAGTGTAATTACATTTAGTATTTTGAAGAATCACTCATGTGTAGGCCACTACATGTGAGAAGATTTTAGTATTTTTAAATGTAGACGGGTACTCACCCACAGTCCCTTCTGTGCCATCCGTTTCCTTTGGTATACAATGTGCAGAAAGATCACTCTGAAGGACTTCATCTGATGTGGCTCTGGCTAAAGCAGCAGCCAAAAAGGAAGGGCAATTACTGAAAGAAAAAATTTAAAGGCTACTTTCAGCAAGAGAATAAGGAAGTAATACATTTACTATTATTATTAATTAAATATTAATTATAACATATTGTTTCAAAACAAAATTATACCTTTAAATAATATTCCACAAATACTTCTTGACTGCAAATTATGTGGTTGGCACTCTGGGGACTGGGTATATATTGGCAGACATGGCCCCTGACATTGTGGGGCTTACAATCCATTGGGGGAAACAAAAGAAAAACAAGTAAAGAAATAAGATATAACTTAAAAGTGGGTTAAGTTTTATAAATACAGTGACAGAAAAGAATAGTAATAGCTTATGTATAGACCTTTTTGAGAGCTCAGTAAACTCAAGGAACTGAAAGAACCCCAGAGGAAATGATGCATAGTGGGTGAGGGGAAATGTGGCAGAGAATAAAGTCAGAAGAATAGGCCAAGGCCAGTTACATAGGCCTTTTAGACCATGGTAAGGAATCTGGATTCCAGTCCAAGTGTAATGAGAATTCATGCAAGACTGTGAGAAAGAGAGTATCACAATACCACACTACTGCATCCACCTAGAAACAAAGTCAACATACCCCACCCAACTGACATAGTAAGACATATACATACAAATAAAGTCTTTTCCTATAAAACCTACTCCAAAATTTTGAAGAGCCAACTGTTCCACCAGATGCACAGAAATCAACATCAAACATGAACAAGCAAGGGAACATGACACCTCCAAAAAAACACAAAAGCTTTCCAGTAACAGACTCTAATCATAAGGAAATATATAAAATGCCAAAAACAGAATTCAAAATAATAATTACTATTTCTTTTTTTTTTTTTTTTTTTTGAGGCAGAGTCTCAATCTGTTGCCCTGGGTAGAGTGCTGTAGCACTATAGCTCACAGCAACCTCCAACTCCTGGGCTCTAGCGATCTGCTTGCCTTAGTTTTTCTTTTTTTAGTAGAGATGGGGTCTCACTGTTTGTTCAGGCTTGTTTTGAACTCCTGAGCTCAAGTTATCCTCCCACCTTGGCCTCCCAGAGTGCTTGGATTACAGGCGTGAGCTATTGCACCGGGCCAATAAGTCTTTAAAACTTAAGACCATGGGCGGCGCCTGTGACTCAAAGGAGTAGGGCACCGGCCCCATATGCCAGAGGAGGCAGTTCAAACCCAGCCCCGGACAAAAACTACAAAAAACAAACAAAAAAAACAAGAAAACCTTAAGATCAGGTCTTGCTATGTTGCCCAGGCTGGAGGACAGTGGCTATTCACAGTCACTATCCTACTACTAATAAGCTTGACAGTTTTGAGCTACTCTGTTTCTGACCTGAGCTGGTTCACCCCTCCTTAACCTAGTGGTCTCTCACTACCTGGAGTCACCATATTGATGCCAAACCTAGTGAGGACAGCCAGTGGCATAGCACTTTATAGCCCAGAACTTCTGGACTCAAGTGAGCCTCCTGTCTCAGCCTCCCAAGCAGCTGAGACTGCAGGCACATGCCAGCATACCTGGCTCAAAATAATAATCTTAAGGAAACTCAGTGAGATACAAGAGAATAAAGATAGACAATTCAATAAAATTGGGAAGACAATTTATGATTTGAATGAGAAATTCAACAAAAAGATGGGATACCATAAAAAAGAATCAAACAGAAATCTTACAGCTGGATAATTCAATGAATGAGATGAAAAATATAACTGAGAGCTTCAACAACAGATTAGACCAAGCAAATGAAAGAATTTCTGGACAAATATTTTGAAATAACTCACATAGACAAAGAAAGGAAGGAAAGGAGGGAAAGGAAGAAAGAAAAATGAAAAGGAATGAAGAAAAAGGCTACAGAATTTATGGGATACAATTAAGTAAATAATTATTCACATAATATTGGTGTTCCAGAAAGGAGGAGGAACAGAAAAGTTCCCAAGTCTTAGGAGAGAAAAGGACATCCAGATCCAGGAAGCTCAAAGTGCCCAAATAGATTCAATTCAAATAGGTCCTCTCTGAGGTACATTATAGTCAAATTGTCAACAGTCAAAGATAATTCTAAAAACAAGAGAAAAGTCTCAAGTAACATATAAAGGAATTTCCATTAGACTAACAGCAGTCTTCTCAGTGGAAACCTTACAGGCAAGGAAAGAATTAGTTGATATATTCAAAGAATAGAAAGAAGAAGAAGAAAAAACACTGATAACCAAGAATAATGTACTCAGCAATGCCATTCTTCAGAAGTGAAAAACAAAATCTATTTCAAACAATCAAAAATTAAGGGAATTCACCACCACCAGACCAATCCTGTAAGAAATTATTAAGGGGGCAGCGCCTGTGGCTCAGTGGGTAGGCGCTGG
The DNA here is from genome assembly GCA_963574655.1 of Perodicticus potto. NCBI lineage: Eukaryota > Metazoa > Chordata > Mammalia > Primates > Lorisidae > Perodicticus > Perodicticus potto. The sequence goes on along the minus strand of CAUYRH010102963.1, from coordinate 7,243 downwards.
CCCCATAGACCAAGAGTGGTAGGTTCAAAGCCACCCGGGCCAAACTGCAACAAAAAATAGCTGGGAGTTGTGCCAGGTGCCTATAGTCCCAGCTACTCAGGAGGCTGAGACAAGAGAAACGCCTAGGCCCAAGAGCTGGAGGTTGCTGTGAGCTGTGACACCATAGCACTCTACTGAGAGCGATAAAATGAGACTCTCTCTAAAAAAAAAAAAAAAAAAAAATTATTAAGGGTCTCTTAAATCTTGAAGAAAAAAGAATATAACCACCATAATGAAAACATGCAAAATTATAAAATTCACTAGTACAGCCAATACACAAAACAGAAAGAGAAAGGTATCAAACAGTATCAATACAGAAAACCGCATTACTATGAAAATACACAATAAGGGCTCGGCGCCTGTGGCTCAACGGGCTAAGGCGTCAGCCACGTACACCTGAGCTGGCGGGTTCAAATCCAGCCCGGGCCCGCCAAACAACAATGACGGCTGCAACCAAAAAATGGCCGGGCGTTGTGGCAGGCACCTGTAGTCCCAGCTACTTGGGATGCGGAGGCAGGAGACTCGCTTGAGCCCAGGAATTGGAGGTTGCTGTGAGCTGTGATGCCACGGCACTCTATCCAGGGTGACAGCTTGAGGCTCTGTCTCAAAAAAAAAAAAAAAAACAAAAACAAAAACAAAAACAAAAAAAAGAAAATACACAATAAGAGAGGAAGAAAGGAATAAAGAATATATAACACAATCAGAAAACAATCAATAAATGACAGGAGTAAGTCTTCATCTATCAATAACCACCCTGAATATAAATCGATTTAAATGTCCCAATTTAAAGATATAGACTAGTTGAATGGATAAAAATACAAGACCCAGTTATGTGCTGCATACAAGAAATTCACCTCACCCATAAAGACATATATAGACTGAAAGTGAAGGGATGAGGATGGCTGGGCGCAGTGGCTCACACCTGTACTCCTAGCACTCTGGGAGGCTGAGGCAGGAGGATCCCTTGAGTTCAGGAGTTCAAAGCCAGACTGAGCAAGAGTGAGACCTAGTCTCTATCAAAAAAAGAAAAAATTAGCCAGGTGTGGTGGCAGGCACTTGTAGTCCTAGCTACTACTCGGTAGGCTGAGGCAGCAGGATCCCTTGAACCAAGGAGTTTGAGGTTACTGAGAACTAGGCACTATAGCCTGGGCAACAGAGTAAGAATCTGCTTCCAAAAAAAATAATTAACTGATTATCCCTCCAAGATGAAACCTTCATGAAAATCTCTAAAGATGGGGTTCAGGGAGCTTCTGGTTTGGTGAACATATCCATGTGCTGGAAGGGTGGCATACCTCAACTCCAACAGAAGCTTTGTGTGTAGGGCTTTCCACTTTGGGACCTTACCCTATATATCTCTCCATCCTGGCTATTCATTTGTATCTTTTTGTATATTCTTTCATAAACCAGTAAACATAAAGGAATGTGTCCTTGACTTTTTTTTTTTCCTGCAGTTTTTGGCTGGGGCTGGGTTTGAAGATGCCACCCGCCCCACCCGCATATGGGGCCTGGCACCCTTCTCCTTTGAGCCACAGGTGCCGCCCATGTGTCCTTGACTTTTGTGGGCCATTATATCAAATTATTGAATCTAAGGGGATAGTTTATGGGAACAGCCAGTTAGTCAGCAGTTTGGAACATCTATACTTGTGGGAACAGTCTTTTTTTTTTTTGAGACAAGAGTCTCCCTCTGTTGCCCCAGCTGGAGCACTGTGTTAGCCTAACTCACAGCAACCTCAGATTCCTAGGTTCAAGTTATCTCCTGCCTCAGCCTCCCACGGAGCTAGGACTACCTGGCACCAGCAACAATGCTCAGCTAATTTTTCTACTTTTTGTAGAGACAGATCTCACTTTTCTCAGGCAGGTCTCAAACTCCTAAACTCAAGCAATCCTCCTACCTCAGCTACCCAGAGTGCTAGGATTACAAGCATGAGCCACCACACCCAGCCTTGGTAGGGACAGTCTTGTGAGACTGAGCCCTTAACACAGGGGTCCTCAAACTACAGCCCACTGGCCACATGTGGCCTGCCAAGGACACTTATCCGGCCCGCAAGGTGTTTTTGCTGGGTGCCTGTCCTGCTTAGCAGCCGACTGGTCCCGGGCTGCAGTGCACACGTGTGGAATGTGCACTTCCCTCTCCGACTCCCCTCCTTCTCTCTGTCTCTGGACTCCTCCTCTCAGTCTCAGGTCATGATCAGAGGAATCACAAGCTTGCCTGTGCAGAGACTGCTGCTGCCTGAGGATTGAGGTAAGAACAAGTTAGGATTTTTTTTTTCTTTTTTTGAAGTTAGGAGGTTTATTTATTTTTTTTTTTATTTTGCAGTTACTAGGGCCTTTTTTTGCCGTTAAGGGTGGCCTTTTTTTCCTGAAGTCTTTTCTTTTTGCAGCTAGGAAGCACCTTTTTTTTTCATTTTAAATATTGTATTTGTATTTGTTCCCATTTTTGTTTTTTTGCAGTTTTTGGCCAGGGCTGGGTTTGAACCCACCACCTCCAGTATATGGGGCCAGCATGCTACTCCCTTGAGCCACAGGCGCCATCCCCGTTGTGTTTTTTTACTTCAAAATAAGATATGTGTGGTATGCATAGGAATTTGTTCATAGTTTTTTTTTTTTTCTTTTTTTTGTAGAGACAGAGTCTCACTTTATCGCCCTCAGTAGAGTGCTGTGGCATCACACAGCTCACAGCAACCTCCAACTCCTGGGCTTAGGCGATTCTCTTGCCTCAGCCTCCCAAGTAGCGGAGACTACAGGCGCCCACCACAACGCCCGGCTATTTTTCTGTTTTGCAGTTTGGCCAAGGCCAGGTTTGAATCTGCCATCTTCGGTATATGGGGCCGGCGTCCTACTACTTGATGAGCCACAGGCACTGCCTGATAGTTGTTTTTTTTTAAACTATAGTCCGGCTCTCAAATGGGCTGCCTTAATGGGTAGGGTCTGCTCTAACTCCAAACAGTTAGTGTCAGAATTGAGGTAAATTGGGCGGTGCCTGTGGCTCAGCAAGTAGGGTGCCGGCCCCATATACCAAGGGTGGCAGGTTCAAACCCGGCCTCGGCCAAACTGCAACAAAAAATAGCCAGGCGTTGTGGTGGGCGCCTGCAGTCCCAGCCATTCGGGAGGCTGAGGCAAGTGAATCGCCTAAGCCCAGGAGTTGGAGGTTGCTGTGAGCTGCGACTCCACAGCACTCTACTGAGGGTGATAAAGTAAAGACTCTGTCTCTACAAAAAAAAAAAAAAGAATTGAGGTAAATTGTAGGACACCTAATTGATGTCTTGAGAGAACTGCAGAATTGGTTGGTGGGAAAAATCCCCACCCATTTGGTGTCAGAAGTGTGTAATTATATAGAAGTTATTTTTTTCCCCTTAATATCATTATTCATTAGGGAAATACTAATCAAAACCACACTAAGAAACCCATTTTACACCCACTAGGAGAGCTATAATAAAAAAGACAAGTAGTAATAACAAACTTTGGCAACTATATGGAGAAACTGTGTAAATGCTTTGACAGTTCCTTAATATTTTATTTATTTTTTATTTTTTATTTTATTTTATTTTATTTCTTTTTGCAAAGATAGAGTCTCACTTTATTGCTCTCAGTAGAGTGCTGTGGCATCACAGCTCATAGCAACCTCCAACTCTTGGGCTTAGGTGATTCTCTTGCCTCAGCCTCCCAAGTAGCTGGGACTACAGGCACCTGCCACATGCCTGGCTATTTTTTTGTTGCAGTTTGGCTGGGGCCAGGTTTGAACCTGCCACCCTTGGTATACAGGGCCAGTGCTCAACCCACTGAGACACAGGTGCCGCCCAGTTTCTTAAACTTTTAAACATAAAGGCTCGGTGCCTGTAGAAGAATGGTTATGGTGCCAGCCACATGCATCAAGGCTGGCAGGTTCAAACCCAGCCTGGACCAGCTAAACAATGATAACTGCAACAAAAAGACAAAATAGCCAGGCATTTTGACAGGCTCCTGTAGTTCCAGCTACTTGGGAGGCTGAGGCAAGAGAAGAGAATTGCTTAAGCCCTAGAGTTTGAGGTTGCTGTGAGCTATGCTGCCACAGAACTCTACCAAGGGTGACATAGTGAGACTCCATCTCAAAACAAAACAAACAAAAAAAACCCCCACAAGTCCACAGAAAAGCTTACACAACAGTATGCAGAGCAACATTATTCATAATAGCCAAATAGTAAAACAAGCTATTGTTTGGTGATGGATAAATGCAGTATATTCATACAATGGATTATTATTCAGGCATAAAAAGGAATTATATGCTTAAACATAATACAATGTGAATGAACCTTAAAAACAAATGCAAAGTAACAGAAGCTGGCCACAAAGCCCACATATTATAGAATTCCATTTATATGAAAAAGTCCAGAACAGGAAATGTATAGAAACAGAGAGTATACTAGTAGTAGGAGCTTAAGGCTAGATAGGGGAAACTGGGGGAAAATAAGAAGTGACTGCTAATGGGTAGGTGGTCTTTTGGTGGGTGATGGAAATTTTCTAAAACTTAAGATTATGGAGATGGTTGAACTTTGAATATATTAAAACCACTGAACTGTACATTTTTTTTTTTTTTTTAAGACAGAGTCTCACTTTGTTGCCCCTGGTAGAGTGCCCTAGTGTCATAGCTCACAGCAACCTCAAACTCTTGGGCTCAAGCAATTCTCTTGCTTCAGCCTTCCTGAGTAGCTGCGACTACAGGCACCTGCCACAACGCCTGGCTATTTTTAGAGATGGAGTCTTACGCTAGCTCAAGTAGCTGGGACCACAGGTGGCCACCACAATGCCTGGCTATTTTTAGAGATGGGGTCTCACTCTTGCTCAGGCTGGTCTTAAACTCATGAGCTCAAATGATCCTCACACCTTGGCCTCCCAGAGTGCTAGGATTACAGGTGTGAACCAACATGCCCAGCCTTAAATGGGTGACTTTATGATCTGTGAAGTGTATCTCAATAAAGTGGCTAAGAAAACCAGCAATTTTGTCAAGAACCATTGAAAAGTGGAAGTGAAAATCAGACTAGAATAGGTTAATTAGGGAGTAGGAGGCAAATGGGTTTGGCAGAGGGGAAACAAGAGATACTGGGGCAGTAACTGATAGGCTTCAGGGGAAAGGGAAAGTGGTGGTGGTTTTAGAATGGTGCAGAGTCTGATTGTATATGAAATGAACTGATCCAATAAAGAATGTCAGATAATGATGACCAAAGGAGCAATGTTCTTGGGCCGGCAAGAATGAGACCCAATGTATATGTGGAAATACTGGCCTTTGACAGGATGAAGCACATTTCCTTAGTTGGAAAAAGAAGAAAATGGATACAAATACAGATAGGTTTTTAGAGTTGTTAGCAGGAAAAAGGGATGTTCCCATTTAATGGTTTGATTCCACAAATATTTGCTGAGGCCTACTATGTGCTGGGCACTGTTCTAGTGTTCAGGACATACATGATATATATGAACAAAAAAGACAAAACCCCTGCCCTGTCAGACATTGCTAAGAGTTTTGTTGGAAGTTTGAGGTAATTTCTGAAAAAAACAAGTTTTTCAGATAGTATGATTTTTTCCATCTATGCTCAATGTGCTGGCATATGTGTAGATGGAAAGAATTGCCTAGTTCTTCAGGGGTCCTCAAACTATGGGCCCGCCAAGGACATTTATCTGGGCCACCGGGTGTTTTTGCCGCAGCTGCCTGTCCTGCTTAGCAGCGACTGTCCTGGCCCGCAGTGCATGTGTGTGGAATGTCTGCCGCACTCTCCAACTCCCCTCCCCTTCTGTCTGTCTCTCGACTACTCTTAGTCTGTGGTGTCATCCGATGAGTCATGAGCTTGCCTGTGCAGAGCCTGCTGCTGCCTGAGGACCCAGGTAAGAACAAGTCAGGATTTTATTTTTTTTGAAGTTAGGAGGTCTATTATTTTTTTTTGTTTGTTTTGCAATTAGTAGGGCCTTTTTTTTGCCATTCAGAGGGGCCTTTTTTTCCTTAAGTTAGGAGGGTTGGGGTTTTTTTTGCAGATAGGGGCACCTTTTTGAAGTTAGAAGAGCCTTTGTTTTTTTTAAAGTTGGTTAGTTGGTTGGGGGTGGTTTCTGGGGGGGGGGGGTTGCATCACAGTGATAACACAGATAGTCAGAGCTAATGCAAATTGTCAATGCTCAGAGGTAAGGCAAATGGTCAGCGCTCAGTGATAATAATTGTAAGTGCTTAGTGTTAATGCAAATGGTCAGCGCTCAGTATTAAAGCAAATTGTCAGCGGTCAGTGTTAATGCAAATGGTCAGTGCTCAGTGTTAGCAGCAATAGCATGGGGGCCCCAAACTGGTAATCTGCCTAGGGCCTCATGGGAACTTAATCTGGCTCTGCAGACAGCCGAGGAGTAGGAAACCCAATTTAATTGACAGTAAGTGCATTTATACTGATTGCTATTCAGTTGTGTATGATGTTGTATGTTGTGTGCTGTGTAAGCCCTGGTTCACACTGTTGCAATCTCTAAGCAGTGCAAGTTCAGCCATGTAAGCAAAAGAAAAAAGGCATACGTGCATATAAGATATGTGGAGTATGCATAGGAATTTGTTCATAGTTTTTTTTTAAACTATAGTCCGGCCCTCCAACGAACGGTCTGAGGGACAGTGAACTGGCCCTCTGTTTAAAAAGTTTGAGGACCTCCCCCATAACCTTCTGGAAACAACGATATATTCCTTGACATGTCCACAGGGTTAGATGGAGCAGCCACTCACACCCAGGACTGCATTTTGAGCTGATGGTTTCCAGGTGTGAGCTACTGCTCAATTCTACTCTCTTGAATTCCCAGACCTACTTTGTTATTTTCTGCAGTGTTGAGATGTTGTAGCTCTCTTTCCATCTCAGTTAAATCCTCAGCAGGGACTGGAAGTCATCCTTCCCTCTCTAAAATTTCAAGAAAAAGTCTCCTGGACTTAAATTTCTCAATATCAGTGGTTGAAAACAACATTCTGTAGCCCCAGACTACAGAATTGCTGGGGTGATATCATCTTTGATATCTAACAGTCTAATAGGCAGAGGGAAATGGCAAGGAACAATGTCAAAGCTTTATAAGGGTTTTCTTTTTTTTTTGAGACAGAGCCTCAAGCTGTCACCCTGGATAGAGTGCCGTGGCATCACAGCTCACAGCAACCTCCAATTCCTGGGCTCAAGCGAGTCTCTTGCCTTTGCCTCCCAAGTAGCTGGGACTACAGGCGCCCGCC
>CAUYRH010102958.1:0-34835 GCA_963574655.1 Perodicticus potto | reverse complement strand
TTGTCTGCATGCAAACTCCTTTATCTGTGTTTCAAATATTTCAACTTTAACTCCTAATAACTTGCAGTTCAGAAAAAAAAAAAAAGACTATTGGATGCCTCACAAATAGCAAGAGACTTAATAAATCATTTTCTAGAAACTTGAATGCTTTGGCCTCTGTGCCCCTACCATTTTCCATTCCTCCTTCCTTTTTTTCTTGCTGATCACTGGCATTTTCTGGCATTGTTCATCTTTGCAAATCCATTTCTTAATCTGCCTTTCAGTTTTGTCATCAAGCTGCTTATTTTTCCTTTGATTTTCTCTATTTCTTTCTGCAGTCTTGAGGGAAAGTGTAATAGGTTAAGTGTTGGGTCTCTGGAGCCAAATTTCTCAGCTTTGACTACTGGATTTGCCACTTTTTATTTATAATTTGAGTAATTTATCTATACTCTCTGAGCTTCAGTTTTTCTCACCTATAAAGTGGGGGCAAGAATATACTTTCCTCTGAAATATGTTTGTAATTTCCCTTTATAACAATATATTTTCTCTAATTTTAATATCAGGTGTATCCTGATTAAATAGAATGACTTTGAATTATTTCTTCTTTTTCTATTGTCTATACGATTCGGCATGATCTGGTTTTTGAAATTATCTTTTACTTTTATTTATAAATATTAGTTGTCTATTTTTTGAAACTTTCGAAAAAAAAATAAGTTAAGTGATGACTCCATACTGAGCCTCAGAGTCAAAGAATTCTATAATAGACATACTCCTATTGGACAATGTGAATGTAACTTTCTTTGCATTACTATTATTAATTTGCTTAATGTTTCTATGCAGTAATCATCTGATTTCTTTTCTGAATGTATTTATCTTCTTTCATTCTTTTCGAGGTTTTTGTTTCTAGTCCTTATCTTAAACACTGTTATTGTTATTAAATATTAAGCCTTTTTAATTCTGTGAAGGCAAAAAGTAGAAACCTAATAAACACATGTATATGTAAAAATAAAAAAAATTAAAAATAATTAAAAAAAGAATATAACTTCCTCATACTTTTTTTAAAACTACATTTTCATAATTCATCCTTGGACATCACTTGAAAAAATCCTTATAGTGATAGTGGTCACTACTGGCGTCTGTTAAATAACTGAAATGATAAATATAATTCATTGTTCAGAAATATACCGTCTTAGAGATGGAGTGACACTGACTAAGTGTAAACAGTTGCAGAAATGGGCTAAATAAAGGTGTTGGGGGGATGGGGTCCCTGTTCCCTGACTCAATGTTCCCTGACTCCAGTTGACCTGGTTCATCACTCTGAGCTAGAAAGTTCAACCAAGGCGTTGCGGTGATCAATGGAAAACGAAGTGAGTAGGAACTGGAACTAAAACTGGAGCGGCACAGACAGGTGAATAGAAAGCAAAAGTAACTAAACACGTTTCAGGGTAACAAAGAGACTTTATTAGGAAGAACAAATGAAGTGTAGAGCATTTCCAAGGAGAGATGTCTTCCATTAGACCCCACCTCCCAATTCTGCCACAGTGAGGATCAAATTTTAACCTGAAATTTGGCAAGGACAAATAAACCACACACAAACTGTAGCATTTACCTCAGGTGAGGTTATTATGCCATTTTCAAATGAGAGGAGGCTGACATTCTCAGACAAGGTAAGAGAGGCTGCTTCTGCTATCAAGAGAGGTCTGGCAAAGTTTGAGTCAAGGTTATCTGTATGTATACATATGTTCCAATTCTTAGACCCCCACCCTTTCTCAACCAATTTTATAATACATGCAACCTTATTAGGCAAGAAAACTTTAATTATGTTGTAATTCTGCGACCCGTAGAATAAACTTGGGGTTGGATTCTGGTCCATGTTGGAGTCATAGTTACAGAAGGTGAGAAATTGCTGGGTTTGTAAAGACTTTCTGGTTCTCCACACCTTGAGCTGAGAATCTCTCGCTCGTTTCTGTCAGTTCTCTGGTTCAGTTGAAAGCCACAATTTCTCCCCACTCCCTATAATAATCAAGTATTTCTTAATGTAACTCTGGAAGAGAAATAAAGCGAATTCTCAGCAGCTTAAAATGATAAAAATCTTTTTCACATCCCCACCCAATAAAGGTTTGACAGCCTCCCATGGATTCAGACTCCTCTTCTGTTTATTCTTGTCATCCATATCCATGGAATTCCCTAATAATTCTAATGATTCAACCAGTGGTTCAAGGAAGCAAAAGTAAAATGTTTATGTAGGAGGTTTCCAAGGCTCATGTCAGAAAAGAATTTACACCACTTGGGCCCTATTCCATGAACCAAAAGTTAGCATTATGGCCAACACTTAAGCACAAGGAAAACTAAAGAACTGAGTTTAACATTGTGTTCAGAAGGAGTTCATTTGGATAAATCCACAAACTTAATGCCACATTCTTATTGTCATATAAATGAGTACCCCACCTCTATGCCTGTATAAATATCAACATATTTTTGTAAATATTACACTTATTGTCACACAGAGAATTCATTCGCTTTCTCTCCAAAGTCCCACCCATTCACTGTGGTCAGCTCACGGTCCAGAAATTACACGTGGGGCATAGTCCTTTTCATAAGGTTCAGATATTCCCATGACCCAATGAGCTAAAAACCAAAGGACGTTATTTTTTGCCCACCCCTTAAATACCCAGCAGTGAAGCAGGAAAAGAAGACTCCAGGGAAATCTCCTATTTGGCAAAAAGAGGGATGAACAACACCAAGTAGTCATTGGCCCACGGGAAGTATGAAGCCCTGTTGGGGAGGCATTGCAAAGGCCCCATACCTAGGGGGAATGGGGAAATGGTCTTAATTATACCCTAAATCTTCTTTCTGGAAGAATTGCCCTTGCAGCCTAGTTTTGGCCTCTTGGGGGTGTTTCCTGTTTCAATATCCATTATTATCTAACTAAGTATAAGCAGTGTCTGCCTTCCCTGGGAGATGTGCAAATTTTGTGGTCACTTTTGGTTTCAAGACTTTTTTTTTTAATTTGGGGGTGGAATAGCACATATTTATTAGGATACTGTAGCAATAATTTTTTGATGATGCTTATATTAGTAGATGACAGTTTGAAGATGAACAGGATATTCACATAGGCTTAAAACATCACCCCCAAGGTATTTATTAATCACAAGTTTTTTTTAAAAAAATATTTTTACTGTGAAAAACCCAACAGATACCACCTTATCCCAGGGTCTGATGTCAGCATTACCAGTAATAAGACATACAGATATTATATACACTTAGTTTTTTGTTGTTGTTGTTGTTTTTTTGACGTGACGAACATGTTTAATTTTGGTAGTTACCACTTCACAACGTGTATGTATATTAATTAGCACATCATGGGAGACTGTCTAGCCTGGCAATATAAGAAGAAACTGAGTCAAGACAACGTGTGAAAGATTTGTTTTTGCCAACTATATTGCGGTATGATTAACAAAAATTGCATACATTTAAAGAAAGCAGCATGATGTTCTGTATTTTTTTAAAAGGTCACTAAATATTAATACCTCTTCTTCTATGCTTTTGGCTCTTTTAAATTTGCTTTTAGTTAGTTCTTTCCCTCACTAACTATGTGCGAAGTAGTTTCCTAGATTGTATTTGAAGCGTGCCTATTTCATTGTTTCCTCATTCCTGGTCTCTCCTAAGTGGCGGTGATGTTACTGAAACTGAAACAACGGGGCTGGGAAGGGGAAAACATTCTTAAGCTGATAATTAGCCCACAGTTGATTCACTTCCTTTAATGAAAAGTCTTATTAGATCTTGCTTACTTACGGCCTTTGGCAACTTACTCTGACTATTTGGTTTCAAGAAAACAGTTAGCTTTTCCAATCTTGTAAATCACCTGAGCTCTGAACTTTCTCTATTGCCTTTGATCTCTGCCTGAAAACCAGTCAATTCTTGCTTGAGCTAATCTCTTTCTTGTAACACCCACCAAAATGTCACCAATAGTAGCCAGTTCACACTGTCACTCTCTTTTAAACTTTCTCCTAAAAGGATTCTGCCTTCCAAGTTATCACAAGTGACTGGTTTACCGAATATCTTGCTGTAGCACAACAGGGCTGTGCTACCTGACAGCTACTATATCTTTCCTACCACTTCTTGCTAACCATTTGCCAAACCAGCTCCACCTATTACGTTTCTGTTGTTCTGGAGCCATTCAAATTATGCTATCAATTTATGAATTAGTCAGGGTTTAGCCAGAAAAACAAATCACTCTAGATATTTCAAGCAGGAAGAAATTTAATAGAGATGAAGGAATTTTTAAAATTGACTGTAATTTTTTGACACTCCTTCGACGTAGAGTTATCATCCGTGTTCCCTCCTCTTGAACCTTCACAGATTTGTACCTCCTTCAACCCCAGAGTATAATTGATCCAAGTGACTCTATATGACTTCAAATCTATGCCCTAAAAACCCATAAACCTTATGTCCATTCCACTTGGGATATTCACAATGAGAAAAGCCAGATACCTTGTGAGAAGACTGACTACGCCAGCAACACCATGTTAGAAAGGCAAATTGCTCTTCTCCCTGGGTGAGTGTCGGGGATTATTTAACCAACTTACTTAGTATTTCCTGAAATTTTACTCCCTCGTCCCGTGAGGGAGAGGCCAGCTGGCAGCCAGCACCGACTGCTGGCCACATGAGTGAGCCACAGGACACATCCCATCTACTTCAGGTTCTGTGACCTGTAACTGCAGCTGAGTTAGGGGACCCCAAGCAAAAACTGTTCAGCCTATACGTTTGTAAGTTACTGACATATAAAACAGTGGGCAAAGTAAAATTGTTTTACACTGCTATGTTTGAGGATAATTTTCAACTTGGCAACAGCAACCAGAGCAATAAGAATTACGTGCTTATAAAACTTCAAGAAAAGATTTCTGCTTCCACAAGGGAAAATTTAACGTGAATAGCGATTTCTTTCCCATAGTATAAAAATTAGAAGACAAAACAAAATACTGAAAGTATGCTTTGCAGGCATTGGAAAACAGGTAATAAAGGACAGAATTCCCTGATGGAAGGACGACTAATGAGGTGCACCCCAAGACTGCCTGAGCTCTCTACCTGGAGGCCTTGTTCCAGCTTCGGGTTAGGAGTGGACACAAGTGGAGCCCAGAGGCCGCACCCCACTGGGGAGGGACAGGATAGTGAGAAGAGATGAATGGGTCAAGGAACCTTGAATTTGTAAGTCAGAGTACTGGAAAGAAGGGAGTTAATTAGAGAAAGAGCCTCAGGGATCTGAAGCCTTGTTGAGTGCTGATCTGGATAAGTATGGGTTTAAATTCCATGGGACCAGGGAGTAAAATGTCAGGAAATATTAAGTAAGTCGGTCAAATAATTCCTGAGGCTCACCCAGTGAGAAGAGCAGTTTGCCTTTCCAACATCTATAGTGAAGAAATGTAAAATTTATAGGGCCATTATTATGTCTTTTGAAAGGTGCTGCCTTAGATTACATGTCTGAATTAGACCAACAGAAAGGTTGTTCTGGGTCCACTCTACAAATGTTAAAAGAAAACTTCAAAAGGACCAAAGTGACCTAAAGTAACTTAACTTTCAGCAAAAAACAAAACAAAACAAAAGCAAAAACATAATCGTTTGAAGGTATACAGCAAACTGCAACATCCAGCAAGGTAAAATTTGCAATACCTAAAACCTAATAAAAACTAATAACTAACAGGTATACAAAGAAGAAGGAAAGTAAGACCCATAATAAGCAGGTCAATTAACTAAAAGCAGACCCAGAAATGATGGTAATTAAAGATCTTAGACAAATATCATCAACATGCTTGGGATATAAAGGAAAACATGAAGATGATAAAAAGGGGAGAAAAGATATCAAAAAACTCAAATAGAACTTCTAGAGATTAAAAATAGAATATTTTAATTAAATAATTATAGGATTAGTATCAGAATAGATACTTCAGAAGAAAATATCAGTGACCTTTAAGATATAATATAAAACTACTCAAAATAAAGCTGACAGAGAACAAAAGTCTAAAAAACTGAACAGAAAATCAGAGACCTGCACTCATGGGCACACTACTAAACTATCATAAATATCCCTAGTTAAATGGACATGAGCTTTATAGCTTCTTATGGTCTAGATTTGGAAGTTTTATAAAGTCGCCTGGAACAATCATAGTCCACCGGTGAAGGAGACATACCTGTGTGTGTTTGTGTGTGTGTGCTCATGTATTACTCATTGCTGACTTCTTGTCAGAGTCTAGGTAAGCCACAAAAATTTAATTTGCATGTATACCTTCATTGTTAAAAGATAAAAAAGCTATCTATGATCATTTTATCCCCAAAGTATGCTTCAAAGGTGAAGGCAAAAAAAAAATGATATTTACACATGAAATAAGCTTTAGACCTTATCACCAGCAGAAACTGTACTATATGAAAACTTAAAGTAAGTCCTTCTAGCAAAAGGAAAATAATACCAGAGAGAAATCTGGACACACACAAGGAATCATGAGTTGCCAGAAACAGCAACTGCAGGGATAAATACTAAAGTCATTTTTTCTCATTGTTTTCTTTTTTGAAATGATAATTGATGGCACATAGCAAAATAATATTTGTCAAGATTATATCATGGATAGAAGTAAAAATGGAAGCTTCCTACACTGTATATGAACTGGGTTAGCATCATTAGAATATAAACTGTGAAAAGTCAGAAACCACAAACTTGAAAGAAAACCCCAAAGTACAGATAAAATAGAACAATAAAAATAGTACAAACAAATATGAGGAAAGATTAAAGAGAATAAACAGAAGATGGAAAACAAGAACATACCAAGATGATATATTTTATACTAAACTACATTAAATTTATATGATCTATGTACACTAACTAAAAGGCCAGGGACTACCAGAGTAGATAAAATAGCACAATCTAACTATACACTATTTATAAAATACATCAAATATAAAGACAAATTGGTGAAAAATGAAAAGATGTGATATATATGTATATTATATATATCATGCAAAACTAATCAAAAGAAAGCTAGAGAAGTAATGTTAGTATGAGACAAAGAAATACAAAGTATACACACAAACACATGTAAACAACTCTCCAACAAACACACACACACACATACATACACTGAATGAATCCCAAGGGCCAAATGGTATTCTCACCAGCAACTGGCAAAAACACCATGGGAGAGTGTCACTGCCACTTTCTGGAGAGCCTCAGCTGACTGCCAGCCCCAGGGGAGAGCCCGCTTTTCCAGGCCTGGCCCAAGTGCAGTAACCTGTGATGGGAGATCTGACTTCTTCATCAGAAAAAGTTCTCACCTTTATAACAGTGAAGGAGGTGCACACATTTGGGTTCTATCTAGGATGGATGAAGAGGAGGTTTTCTGCATATATTGAGGTGAACATCCAGTCTTTGTTTCTTCATCTGTTTATATGCTGAGTCCATTTATCAGTTTGTGCATTTTGAACCATCCTTGCATTCCTGATCAGTTCCCAGGTCTGCAGTGATGGAGGAGACCCTCACAGATCAGGTCACAGTGTCCAAGGGGAAGCCTGGAGTCGGGTTCTCCCCTCCTGCCCTTCCCCCAGGTATCTTCCTGTCTTGCCTTGTGAATCACCCCATCTTCCTCTCCATCACTCAGATTATCTCCCATCCCTTCTCCGATGATTTACACTGCTGTCTCTCAGAATATGCTCATCTCCAAGACGCCCTTCCACAGGTGGGCATCAACTTTCAACTTTGATCCTCTCATTGAGATGGAGTGTGTGAGCTGCTTCTCATCCACCATCTCGCCAACCCCCATTTATTTCTATATTATACAGCCTTGCCCTGTGATGATTACAAACATGTGGAAGTAAGCAGAGTGAATTTGTGGTCCACACTATTATTACACTCAAACTAGACCTGCACATGCTTTTGCATAAGGGATGAAATTAATTTAAATTAATTATTATGCCAAGACTATATTTAAATAACTTCTTATATTTTTATATCACTTAAGGTTATATTTTCAGGGAATGTAATGTTATCATAGATAGGATATGATAGAAAATAGAAAAAAAGGCTAACTCATGACAGTTAACTATCCAAGACATGTAGATACAAGAATATTTGATCAAAACCCTAAACATGATATCTTTGTTAGAGTTTGGATGCATTTATTCATTTTTCTTGATTGTCTTTAATCCTTCAACACCATTTATATATAAGACCTGACACTAAGTTAATAGAAGTCTAGAAAATGTATGATGCAGTCTGGGCATGGTGGCTAATGCCTGTGATCCCTGGCACTCTGGGAGACCAAAGTCAGAGGATCACTTAAGGTCAGGAGTTTGAGACCAGCCCGAGCAAAGTAAGACCCCATCTCTAAAAAATACAGAAAAGTTAGCTAGACGCACACACCTGTATTTCCAGCTACTTGGGAGGCTGAGGCAGGAGGATTGCTTGAGCTCAGAGTTTTAGGTTGCTGTCCAATGGGCTGAGGCCATGACATTGTAGCCCAGGAGACCAAGCAGAACTGTGTCTCACAGGAAAAAAAAATGATGCACATTTTGTAAATGAAGAGAATGGCAGAAGTGAGTAACCCAGAGGCCCTCCTTCCAATTTTTAATCTTACCTAAAACTCTTCTAAACCAAGTGTTCAGGACATAGACAAGACAAGAATTCTAACTTACGCAACATTCAACAGTTTACTGAGTCCTGTAAAACAACTGGATAATTGCTTGCACATGACATTTTTGATAAAGTTTAAAAGAACAAAGTTATTCACTCAACTTTCTTTATCTCGATTTGCTAGTCAGAATTTTTCTAGATTTAATAGCATGTACATTATGTCTGAAATGTGCTTACTTTTTTTCTTGGTCCATCATTGCTCTTTATTTACCTCTATTGCAAATTCACATCACCTTGCATCTCCCATCTGTGTTTTCTGTAGACTTTTCAGTTTATCTTTGTGTTGAATCTATAAATGGACTCATGCTTAGTCCTGGGGGAAACGTAACACTGTTCAATCACACTTGATAAGGCACTTGCCACTTTCCAATGTTTCCTATCTCATTCTTGCTACCATAGTCAATTATTTTATTGTGACCATTTTGTCTTCTTCTTTATCCCCTTCAGTTCATTCTTCATCCTTTTGGTTCTTCTCTATTCATTACCCAAGTTCATCTTTTAGCTTCGTGGCTGAGTAATTGAGATTACGTGTCAAATTTTCTGAACTACCTAATGTTATATGTAAAGTGCACAAAACACTATTACAGACAAGCACGTGTGTTAAATTTATGTCATTTTTTCTGCTTTAATCCTCTTCTGAGGCTAATTTTCTATAATACTATTGGTATTATTGTTATTAACATTATTATTCTAGCTCTTTGTCACTCTTTGCAAAATAATTTCTAGCACTCCATATCATTTTTCTCTCTTTTTATCTGTCAATAATTTGCCAACAAGGTTCTTCTTGGTGTTGAAAGCTTAATTATTTCAAGGATAATAAAACTGCATACTGATTCATTTAATTTGAGAGATACGATGAACATGTATTTTAAGTAGTCTGGAAGAATGGGGATGGGGGAAATATTTCCAAAAGTTTGAAAAGCTAATGTCATTATTTTCATATGTTTTATTATAGCTCTGTAATATTTTCACTTGAATTAATCATTTTTGAATCATATACATACTTTTTATTTCAAGATTGTTTGTAAATACCCATGCTTTCCAATCAGATTCGTCCATTAAGATGGATGGTATTTGCTTATGACTAACTCTTATAAATGGAATTCTTCTAGACTGTGGCTTCTAAGCTCCTCTGCACCATTGTAAATTATTCCTCTGGACTGCTCCTTTTCATGTCAACTTCTTTATTTCTTACATTTTATGATTTTGGCATGGACATAAATTTTCATCTTCTATTCCTTCCAGCTAAAACAACACAAATGCATATTTCAATATAGAGTCTCATTCTTCAAAGTTATCCACATAAAACCTGTAAATTCTGTAAAAATTCAAAACTTGTATATATCTATGTGTATGTGTGTTTGACAACCATGGTTTCCAACAAAACTGCTTGTGGCTAATTTTTTCTTTTTTTGTCACTAAGAGAAGAGAGAAAGAGGCCTGCTAAGGAATTTGACCCTACCAAGCATATTATTAAAATATGCCATTTAACAATAAGACCATGCAGAAAACTCCAAGATGATAAGAGTTAAATTACCCCACCCCCATGTATAAATCTGAATTAGAATTACTCCAAAATTCAATGACAATGACAATTTTTATAAAAGTAAATAATAAATTTTATCCTACTGAAATAGACTCTTACTTGAGACATTTGACATCTGAGAGCTAAATCTTCACATTCAAGATATGATAAATTTTGATTTCTTCACAAATGTGGAAATGCAATTACAGTCTCTCAGTTTTTTCTCAAATCTTATTTTCAAGCAAAAGTATGGTTCTGATATATACATGCCAACCTAACTATCTTTTCAATATGTGCAAAATTTGTTTCTTTGGCTATTTTTGCAAGAAGGTGTAAAATATTTGAGACCTCAAGTCACTTATTTCAAGGGTGGCAATGATTAGAAGCCCAAACATTACTTGAGACCCGTTTGGTTAAGTGCCTATATCAGAACACACATAAATGTCTCAGGGCATGGCATCCAAATGTGTGCTTTTTCCAAATAATTGAGTTCTACATGACGAAAACATTTATGGTTACTAGAAAATTATGGAAACCTCAAGTATTAAATCCACAAATATCAAAAGACCATTTGAAATAATCACTCAACATTCTCTAATGTGTGTGGTTTGTGCCATCATTATGTGGTAAATCAAATTGTTGAGACAATGTTTAGGAACTGAGAATTAAACTGCTGTTGTTTTGTTTTGTTTTGTTTTCATTTAAAAGGGGAAGTGAAAACTATAAGGGAAGAAGATAATTTCTACTTTATCGTCTCCTGGTTCTCCAAACCATTATGAATCATTTTCTAGAATAGTGCAGTATACAACTTAAAAAACTTTAAAAAAAATAACTCAGCAAACTCACCTTCCCCAAATTTCAAACTAGATCTGTTTGTCATCTAATGGACCCCCACCTGGGACAGCGGTCAGCAAGACCAGTCTGGATGAATGGGGATGGGGGAAATATTTCCAAAAGTTTGAAAAGCTAATGTCATTATTTGCATATGTTTTGTTATAGCTCTGTAAGATTTTCACCTGAGTTAGTCATTTCCGAGTCATATACATACTTTTTATTTCAAGATTGTTTGTAAATGCCCATTCTTTCCAATCAGATTCCTCCATTAAGATGGATGGTATTTGCTTATGACTAACTCTTGGTGTCACAAGAGATGGTGCTGGGGAAATTATATAACTTATACCAAACTTAGTGCATAAAATGGGAAGCCTGTAGGGACATACACTGTTTCATGTGCCCAGTGGCAGCACACAAACAATGGGGCTGCTTCCCAGAGTCTCTTTATTGGGTACATAACAGAGCATACATGTATGAATGGACTACAGTCACTAGTCAACAGTCAAGGTTAAAAATTAGAGAGGGGAGATTATAGTCCCCAGGAAGGCTGGGTAAAGGGTAAGCAAGGATATGGGGTAAACAAAGATATAGGGTAACTGAACATCTGAAGTGGCCAGGTAACAGTACAAGCAGGAGTAGGGGGGGAGATCAAGTCTCATCTCCTCAGATAGACTTCTCAGCTTCTCTAGTCTAAGCTACTAGCTGATGGTCTCAGCTCACCTGCACTGCTGACTTTATCACACGGGAATCGTCAGACATTGCCCCTGGCTGGGCACTTTACCCTGAGTGGGAAAGTCCTTGAGGAATTCAGCCTGTCTACCTCCCTCATAGATCAAAGTTATTGATACTAGATTTTTAAGAGTGAAGATTGAGACGTGGGATAGTTAGAAATTGCCTATTTTGGCATTCAATCTCATGTTGTGATCCCTGTTCCAAAGAGAAGCATCCCAGGTCCTCAAGCCAAATACAAAATGTGACCTGCGTGTTGCTTCATCTAAATGGGCTATGACTATTACGCCACTCTAGCTTGAGATCTAGCTTTTCTCTAGCTTGATAAACACCTCTCTAAGCTGCCTTCACTGTCATTGTTAACACTGCAATTTGAATATTGCTGTAGAAAAGCATTAATTGAGCTTCTAGCTTACACAAATTCAGTTGGGACCTGGAAAAAATGATTCCACAGTCAAGTACAGCATTTCAAATGGCGAGGGAAAAGCCTTCATATGAAGTAAAAGCTTTCTCCCGCCCCACCTCTGAGTCTTTGTGCATCAATTTTGACAATTTGGCTGAGGTAGTTCTGGTAGTCTTGTACGAAAGCTCTAAATAAAGTTCTCCTACACTTTCTTCCAAAACTTAGCCTGTTAAATGAAGCATTATATAATATAGGAGTAATGGAGGCTTTTGAAAGTAATTTAGGATTTAACTTAAGAAATGGTAAAATAAAGATTTGAAAATTATATACTCTTAATACACATTTTTAGCTCACTTTTCTGGCCATGAATCTTTATTCTGCTTTTAAAAGAAAAGCACATGTTGAGGAAAGGGACATATAAGTGGAGAATTGAGTTTTATGTGGCCTCCCACTACATTTGAAATATGGTCTCTAGTACAGAAATCAATGCATTAAATAATTATACCTAAGTGCCATTATATTCATTTCAGCTTCAAGATTACTGCCTATTCTTATATCCCATCTTATTTAAAATAAAGAATGAAGGAAACTCGCCTGCCCTATATTTTGGGTGAAAGAAGAACGGTGACGGTTTGAGTGACTGCTATCAGAAATAATTAATTCATCTCCCTAAGTTACTAACATATCATTAAGAAGTGCCTTATATATACAGCAAAGTTAGATTTTTTGTCTCATTACTTGAGAGTCTGATGATTTCTGAACCCACATGAAAATCTAAATCACTGGTAATTTCTTTAAAAAGGCAGATTTCAGTATCCAGATCTAAAAACACTGAGATTCTCAAAGAATGGGGCACTATTGATTTGCATTACCATGTAATACTTCCCCAAATGTTCTCAAAGAATGGGGCACTATGATTTGCGTTACCATGTAATACTTCCCCAAATGTTTCTGATATTCAACAAGGTTTAAGAAACACTTGGCTAAAAGTTATCAGACTGAAATTTGCAAAGCTAATGTCTATGTTTTTTTCCCCCAAGAAATGGCATCAAGCATTACTGTATTTTGTTTAATCATCCTAATATGAATAAATTATTTGATATGCTTAAATTAAAGCCATTTTGTTTCTTATTTGTAATTCATGCCTGCATTAAAACCTTATTAAGGTGAATTTTAAATAAGCCTGATCTAATAAGCAAACTGTGGTCTCTAAAATAGGAAACGTAAAGCGCAGGCTCAATGTTTGCGGGAACATATGTAGTGAACAATAAGAATCCCAATTAAAACAGAAAATGTTACCCAAGCTAGTGCATTTTTGGAGTACTCATTCTCACTTTAATCAAATGCATCCATTTTTATAACTTACTAGGAAAGAGTATTATGTGTTACGTATGTGTATGTGTTTTGTAGCATTTCATGGGTCTTAATGGCCTCTAAAACAGACACTGTACTGTTATCTCATAAATGTTCTGAATATTTGAAGAGAAAAGAAGGTGCTCTTTACAAAACTCACTGTATATCCAAATTGTACTTGGGACCTTGCTGGGCTGCTTCGTTGTCTTCTGGGCCCCTTCGAAATAAACACAGTGATGTGTGCTATTAACCATGCATAGCACATTAGCCATGGGCTATTAACCCAAGAAACAGGTACAGAGCACAGTCTGGAACTGGACTTTGTGCTTGGAATAAGGTGAAGAAGTCAGAAGAACTCCTTGAAAGGTTTAAATGATGTTGCCCAGGGAGGAGGCTGAAGTGGGGTGAAGAAGTTTAGGTCAGCTTTGTTGAAAGGGGAGGAAATGAAATGCCTGGGCAGTGCAAAGACAACATCTGTGCCCAAGGGCAGTTAGAGACGCCTTTTATATGGGGCCTTGGCTGGTGGGCAAATTCCATAGCTTGCCTAGAAGGTTATGATCCTTCAGAGTGAACTTTTCAGGGGATGGGGCTAGCCAGACCCTTTGTGTCTTTGTCTCAGGAGGACGGATGAGGACAAGGAAGAGGGGAAAGGGTTTGTGTGTGGCTGCATTAGCCACCCCACCCCAACGCTCTTGCCCTCCTGAAGAAGATAGATATTAAACATAAAATGATGAGTCCACCGGGAAAACTGACAAATGTGATAAGGAAGGTATATCTGCAAAATTCATGTCAACACAGAATCCCAAAGGATTAGTGGGAGTTATCCATTATAGTTAGCTGTGCAGAGAGGGTTCAAGGCAGAGAAAGCAGCCTGTGGTTTGAGGACCGCCCAGCCGGCCTGCTTTGTTGAATTGCTCTAAAATAGTAAGAGATGGTATGAATAATGGTGGGCTCTGCAGGCAGCCAACTATTGTTCTAAATCTCCTTCTGCCACTATAGCCCAGTCTCATGTTTGCGTAGATTAATTAATCTCTCTAAAAATATCCTTATCTATTAAATGAAGTTGATAATAATAGAGTTGCAATGAAAACGAAAGGATCAAATAGCTACGTAACTACGGACAATACTACTAAATGCTTGCTTCTATATAGTAATGCCTTATCTTATTTAATACTCCAATTCCTAATTCACCTACTACCTCAAAAAATTGGGTCCCAACTCCAGGGCTTTCTACACAGAACTGCCTTATAAGGCATTAGGGATTCCTGCAGAAAAACCGATAAACAAATGATTACTATTCAAGAATTGACAGGACAAAATTAGATGGGGAAACTGAAAATCCCAGAATCATTGTTTTTTATACTAAGAAACATTGGACAGTATTTATTGGAAAAGCCTTCCAGTGAATTTTAGATATTGGAAAAGTAAAATGCACCAGTGAATTCTAGAAAGTAAAGTTGAATTTAAATGCAGGAGGTAGGAAAACAGAAAGCAGGATGGCAAATAAATATGAATAAATGACTTGAAAGAAAAAAATGGAAAAAAATTTGGAAAATTTTTTTGGAAAAAATTATGGAAAAAATTATGTTGTTCTTCTGCATAGGTTATCACTGAGATAAATATCAAATTAGATTATAGAGTGATCAGATAATTTTATAAGCTTTACAAGTGCTTGCCGGTCACCAACTCAGACAATAGTCTTTTAATCACACGGCATGTTGTGGGATGTCAATTGCTCATTCTGAGGTCAGAATGACATTTATGGGCGTTAGAGGTTTCTGTCTGTCTCTGAGACTGTCTGAGTGGGCACCGCCACAGGTGGAACTTGAGAACAATGACTTATCACTCAGTGCGGAACACAGCTTCTATCCTGATTATTAGGGGAAAGTAGAAGGTCCTGGCTGGTAGTTGTTCAAAGTTTCTTAAGTTGATAATTTATGGGAGAATCACATGTAGGTGAATCATAAGGTATAATTAGACACCTAGAGAATGGGGGGAAAGTGGATTCTTATCTACTCTTCTACTACTCACACATTTATTCCGACGTTTACTGAGACATACATTGTGTTAGGTAATAGGATCTGTTATAGGTTGAATTGGGTCAGCCCCTGCCCTGGAAAATCTTATATGTTGATGTCCTAACCCCAGTACATCAGAATTTGACCTTCACTCGAAATAAATTCATTGCAGATATAATTAGTTAAGTTGATTAATTTAGTTTGTCAAATCTTACTAAAGTAGGATGTACCCCTATTCCGCATAACCGGTATCCTTACTCAAAGGGAAAATTTGGACTCACATACACAGAGAACACCATGTATGCTATATTAAACTAATATGAAGTCTAAATTATCTCTATTTTTTAAAGTTAAGACACCACCGGATGCTGCTATAAATATATTTATTAGACCAGCAGTGTTACAGAACAAAAGTATTCTGAAGGAGAAGATATATTCTCTGAGAACAGATGCATTGAGAGTAGGGGTATTCTGGATAGTATGTTCCACGCACAAAATGCTAAGTATTTGGAAGGTTCTTAAATTCGTACTAAACTAATTGTATCAAGAGCCTATGTGTGATATACTCAAGTAGGAAGAATTGATGAAAACGACATCATTGCAAAGCTGCCAAAATCCAGTGTGTGGGAATGATAGCAGGGAAACCCTTTGAATTCATGTCTTTAGAAACCTATTAAATTTTTTTAGAACAGGAAAACAGCTATCAGTTACATGGAAAATTCAAATATTGGGGGTTCTTCTATTACTATAGGCAAGCTGCAGAATTTTCCCACCAGCTAAGCCTCCATATAAAAGGGGTCTCTAACTGCCCCTTTTGGAAAATGTCAATGACATTGGGTATTGTTGGGCATTATTGTTGGGCACCGTTTGTTAAGACCAACACCATTGATTAAAAATACTTATGACAATCTTGTCTGATCTTTGTTTCTCCTTTTGGGGAAAGAAAATGTGAAAAAGGAAAAAGAAACCTGCAAAATATTATACAGACTTAACGATCACTACATATCAACTCTTATTGGCCATTGCCTTTGCCACACACCCAATCCTTTTACTGAGAAACAGAGTTTTATGATTCACATTTATCCTAACAGTTTTACTTTCTGCAAGCTAAACAGGACACTGCTGAAAGCAACTCTTGGAATTTAATAAGAAAATGATTAATTGTCAGGCCAAACTCACAGTTAATGCTATTTCTGCAGAATGATATGTGATGTTCAACACACCGAATAGTAAAAAAAAAAAAAGTAGACTTTGTTAGCTGTTCATTGCAATTTAGAAAGTCTCCTACTTTTTTCCTATGTTGTGGACTAAGCCATGGTAATAAACATGTCAGCTTTAGCCAACTTATATTTTTACATCTCAGCAAAGATGTGCTTTAAAGAAATCTATCTTTGGAATCTGTGATCAAAGATTAGAAAAAAAAATGAAAACAAAAACGAAACTTGATTCTATCATCAAATGACCAGTAATTTCTTTTCCAAGAAGAATAACAGAATAGCTCTTCCTTGCAATACATTTTTAACAGTATTTTGAGTAGCTTGACTATTTTTCTCCCATTGGAATAATACAGACCCAGACGTGTTCTAAAAGAACAATCTTCTATCTAAGTAATATATATTGAATTTAAATGGGACAACACGGGAAAATTAGTTTGTGTCAAAGTGTCTTTCTCAGAAAAATCAAATCGGATCACAATTTAAAATCCATAGCTATTATTTGCAAGAATGACTCATAATGGAAATTTTATCTCTCCTCCATGGAGTGGGGAACTGCGGTCTTGAGGCTACCTGTGGCCTCCTATATCCTTGAAGGCAGCGTTTTGACTGAATCTGAGCTTTAAAGAACAAATCCTTTTAATGAAGAGAAGAGTTCTGTGAAGTTTGGATTCAGTCGAAGGGCTGCACTGGGGAGTCTGGAGAGTCACGTGTGGCCTTAACGCTGTAGGTTCTCCAGCCATTTGAAATGATAATGTATGAACACAAGCCACGTACAAGTGTCTGGGTTGTGGGAGATAATGGCACCAGTGCATTGAACGCAGGATGAATATGTAAATAAATGACGCAGTAGAGACTGAACTTGAAATAAAAGATAGATACTGACAAATCGGTACATAAACCCAATGCAGAAGCATCCCTTTTGATTCTAAAGTTGTGATTGTATACAGACAATGAAGTAGGGTTGAACAGAAAGCAGTTCATGTGCATTTCAGGAAAAGAACAATTTACCACCCAATGGTTCCAAATTATAAAATTTTGTATTTATTTTATTAAAGAAAACTTCTAATCACAAATGCCACAATTAATACTAAATATGAACAAAATTATGATAAAAATTTGTGCACCGAAAGAATAGACTATAATACAGAATCTACAAATACACACACTCATATATTCACCTGACATGTGGCAAAGTACCACGGTAATTCAGACTGAAAGGACAGTCATTTCAATAAATGGTACTGGCAAAAAATAAAAACAAATGGTGCTGGTCAATTAGATAATCATGAAGGAAACATCTGAAAGTGACCTTCACCTCTTACCATACATGAAAGCAATTTAAAAGAAATTGTAGTCATACCAGTCAAAACTAAAAACTTCGAGAAGAAAATGTAAGATGATGCTCCTTTTTACCACAGACAAGAAAAGATTCTAAAATAAGACATAAAACACTAACTATAAAAGAAAGAAATGAACTAAAAAGTTGTGCTTTAATACATCAGTGAAGGATGACAAGGCAGGCTGTAGACTGGGATATATATAGGTACAAAAAAGAACTTAACTTCACACCAACGGTGCATAATGCAAGGGTACATGTTGGTTCTCTTAGTACAGAGTATAAACGTCTTAACACAATAACTAAGTAAATGACATGAGGTACATATTAACCAGTGTGATGTAAGTATTCCCAATTCTATATGAAATCAGCACATCGTACCCCATAAATGCATTAATGTGTACATAAAAAAAATGTACTGCAATGCACTTAAATCATATATGAAATGAAATTTAATATAACTACAAGGAAAAAAAAGAACTTGACTTCAGAATTCTATAAATCAATAAAAGGGAAAAACCAAAATTTTCAAAATATTCAAAAGGAATATCAACAAGCACGACATGCAGATGACTAGTAAACATAGTAACATACATTGAGCACCATTTGGTTATCACAGAAATGAAACCTAAACTCATAACAAGATATTCAATCTTATTATACTGCTACAATTATACATTGTGTTTTAATTTTATTCACAATACCAACACTGATTAATATCAAGCCTTGATGAGAATGTGGAGCAACCGCCATCCTCCTACATCTGATGAACTTGTAAACTGGTACTTGTACTTGAGAAAACTGTTTGACATTGGGGTGGCGCCTGTGGCTCAAAGGAGTAGGGCGCCGGCCCCATATGCAGGAGGCGGTGGGTTCAAACCCAGCCCTGGCCAAAAACTGTAAAAAATAAAAAAAAGAAGACTATTTGACAGTAGCTATTGGTGCAGTAATCACATGCACAGCGACATACACACGTCCTATGATCAGCATGTACAAAACTGCTGAGAATATTCATGGCAGTGTTATTTATAAAAATAAAAAGCTAAAACAACCCAAAGTCCAACAATAGTAGAACTGACAAATAAAAATTGTCAATAACAAGTATTAAAAAATGAGGTATTTTTACCCACATTAAAAAAACATGAATATATGTCACACATATAAAATTCGGTGAAAGAAATCGGAATCAAGCAGGTGTACTAAACTGAACTAATATGAAGTTCAAAGTGGGCAAAACCATCTGGGATGACAGAGACTAAAACAGCAGTTATCCTTGAGGGTACATCGACGGAGAGGAAGCTTCAGAAAGCATATTGGGTGTAGGAAATCTTCATCTACTTTGAACTGAGTGGCATTTTACTGGGTATATAAATATATAAAAATGAAAGTATTCATAACTTTATAGTATAGGAAATTTGAGTAGCAAATGATAGAGCAGAATTAACATTCATGGAGTGCTGATTATATGTACGTATTTCAAAGAATCTTCGCAATAACTTCTTGAAGGTTATATGTATTATTGTGTATTTTTATAGTGATAAATGATACACATGAAGAGGTCAAAAATGGGTAAGTAATGCAACTGGAAGGCCTAGAGTTGAAAATATTGTGAGTTCTGGCCCCAGGATCCACAGGTGCTGGTCTGGAGAGGGGGATTGCCTATAACCCGAATTCACAAGGAATTTAGGTCCACAGGGCTGGCTTTAAGGCAGGGAATGCGGGTACTGCCTTTGATCCTGAGTCTGTGAAGTATCAAACTAGAGTCTAGGTTCATAGGGGCTGACCTGGAAAGTGGGGCTCCAGGTGCTAACCTGAGGCCTGGAGATATAAAGAGTTGGCCTGGTACTGGGGCTGGACTTGTCACGGGATCTGAACAAAGTTAGATTAGCTCGACAGTCTCCAGTCCCCATACAGAGGTTATCGTTTCCTATACACTCCATTGTGTGGGTTGATGCAGCTCCCACACCCCTCAAAGTATTCTTTGTTATTTCCGTATTCTATTTAGCTGCTGTAATCTCTCACCTAGTTTGCTTAGCTTTTGTTAAGGCATTGGTGTGCAAGGATGATTTCTCAAGTTGATGTTTCTTTGAGGAGATGAGCCCTGGAAATTCCTATTCTACCATCTTGCTGACCTTTTGTACTTCCAGATATACTTGGGAGACCCTTAAGAAGATAACATTTGGCAATTTGTGAACTTGAATTTGAGTCTTTAGTCACTCATGCTGGGATTAAGTCTAACTGTCTCAACAGTTGATTCTTAATGCTATGTTGCCAGTTTCTACCAATAATTTCAAACGCAATAACTCTTCTAAAATAGTCAGTAGTTAAATAAATATTCATTATAAACTCTTCTATTTTCCAGGCTCTGTTTTAGGTCTTAAAGAACATATGGTACATGTAAAATAGATCTTCAATTACTGTGATTAAAAATTTGTTCATGTATTCCTACTGAATGTCAAACATCTACCATGAATATTTTTCTTTCCTTGACGCCTATGAAATTACAGATATAGTTAGAAGAATAAAATAAAAGGCAAAATACACATATAACATGCCAACCATCATCAATGACATACCAGGCCCTTACTTTTCTTCAATGTAAGATATTTTCTTTTCCTTTTCTATTCTTTTCCATATTTAAGAGCTCTAATTTCCTATACTTGAACATTTCCTTTAAATCAAAAACTTCTTTCACATTTTTTGTATAGAAATATCCCCAAACTCATTTCCTAATGCCCTTGCAACTTTCATTTATTTTTATATATAATAGTTATAAAAATTACCACACTCTATCAATTGGTACTTTCATTTAACTTGAAAAGAAATATTGAAAACATATTTCTTAGTATTATAATTTAGAATTTTACTTGAATAAACCAAGGGTGAACTGGGAATGGAAAACATACAGTTGGAAAATCTGTGGCGAATATCCCAATTAAGCCTTTTACAGACTTACATTGTTACTTTGGAATGGAGTAAGTTAATTTCCTCTTTCTTTCTGATTGAAAAAAAAAATTATTTAAGAAAATTAAACCTAATGGAACAGATGTAAATTTGAAATCCAAAAAAAGAATCCCTTAGTTTTAATTTCTTTATGTTAGGAATAAAATCAGTAAATACTGTGACATATTTAGGTCTGACTATCTGAAGTCTTTAAGAAACTATAAAATATACACAAACTTTAAATATTTAGAAGAGATTTAAAGCACTTATCCTGATGTCTTGCCCTAACTTCCTCTGGAATTTATTCTTAACGAAACGGACATGTTCATGTATGAAACATCACAGAGTACGTAGTATTATGTAGCATTATAATAAATGCTTATAGTGCCTGAAAAGGATGGACATTAGAGAAAATGTTTTGAAAGTTTTGATGCATTTAAGTACTCAAGTAATCATCATAGACAATATTAGTAATAAGCTGGACATTACTGCATTTATTTTATAGTTTAATATTGTTTCCATTATGTATTACACACATAGTGAGTATCATGATACAATAAGCATGTAATAATATATAAGAGATTTATAAATACCCTTTTTCCATACTTTTTACCCAGACCTATATTGGGGTTGGGTTTCAATCTTACTCTTTTTTTTTCTCTTCACTCCTATCAAAGCTACCCCATGGTTGGCCAAGAAATACATTATGCATTTATTTCCTAATTATGCTTCAGTAATTGATCCAAGCAAGGTTACTTGCTGTTCCCTGTTACTGCGTAGCATTATGGGAAAAGCATGACCTGTCAAGTCGAAACATCCAGCTCAAGTCCTGAATCATCTTGCTGTTCTGTTACCTTGATCAAGTTGTTGAGCGACTCAATCTTTTTTTCCATGACCTACAAATAGGAACAATATCTCCTTTACATTCCAGAGTAGCATAATTGTGCATTTAACTTATAAAAGTCATATGCCTAGAAAATGCATTTATTTATGTCAATAATCTAGTCTTTCTCTGAACCGATTGGAGCATGGAAAATGAGTAGTTGTCAAATTCTTCCTTTCAATTAGAATCAGACTTGCAGGAAAATGTTCCTGGCCTCTCAGGGGCCTCTCCTACTTCTCTCCTGAGGATCCTTTTTTTATTTTTATGGTAAGTTTCCAGAGTCAGTATCATAGCAGGTACACACTGGGAGAGTATGAGCAAGTCTTAGTGAGCCAGAGTGTGCCCCAAAGTCTACCGGCTCACAGCCAGACTAGGAGCTATCTCTAGAGCAGCTGAAAAGAGGCGAACCAGGACCACGATCTTGTTGTAAAAGTCAAAATTATTATTTTAAGAATAGTGGCAAAATAAAATGTTATCCTATACACTGCCATCTATCAAGATTTTTTCATATAAATATCTTGTGTACAATATTGGTGGAGTAAATAAGATAAATTAGAAAATCTAAAAGTCAGAGAAGTTGGGGTACTTGCCCCAGATTAAATAATTCCTAGTTAGTAATGGGGAGGTCGTGAATCAAATCTTTTCAACTGCTTGCCTGAATTCTTCCTTCATCAACCAGGAACAACAAATCTGTGAAGCTGAAATCTTTCTTATGAGAATGCCATTGTTTGAGATAGACTATTTGAAAGCATGTTTTTCTATTTATGTCACTATTTACTATTAGTGGTATAATTATAATAGTAGTAAGATTGACTGTTGATTATGTGGGACTTGCTAAAACGAAGTTTCATGCTTCTCAGAGGATCTGGATACTTGCCTGTAACACCAGTCACTGCCGATCCACCAGTCTGCTGGTAAATGACAGGCGTTTAACCTCACAAAGAGAGGGTTTGTCATCTGGGGACAGATTCGGGCATCAGAAACACTTGGATTTTGATCACTAAGACCTGTTTTCTTTTTTATTCAGGCCATTAATGCTCTTTTTTCTCCTGCCCAAAGATTGACCTCTTTAGTATAATACAAGGCTAATATTTGCCTCCTGCTCAGAAAAGGCAGAAACATCTAAGTGCCTTGGGAAAAATCAGGGATACTTTTTTCTCTTTTCTCTCACTCCTTTCTTCCCCTCTTCCCCCTACATCCACCCTCTCTCTTTCCTTCTTTTCTTTCTTTGAAAAAATTATAAAAATTATATGCAAACACCAGCCACTATAACAATAGGATCAGAATAATTAAGAGCTTTCCAGTGGGGTCTTTCAATTATTTCACATTTGGATTTTTTTAACTCACAAAGATTGTCAGTTTTCTTTTTATGTAAATAAGTATGGAAAACCTACAAGATTTGAAAAACAATGTCCTAAACATATAATGCATTAAAACACAATAAAATTATGCCCAGTTAGGCTTGAAGGCTGCCTTGTAGACAAATTCTATGTGCAAACACACTAGCTAGAATTCAATGCTAGAAAATTCTATCCCTTTATGGACCATTAGGGAGCAGTCTCTCTCAAAAGAGAGTGTTTGATATATTCTTCCTGTATTGTAAAATCCTAGCAGCCTTGACGCAAACTTTCTAGGGGGGGAAATAATCTTACTCTAAAATGTAATAGTCACTGCTGTGGCTCCAGAGAACAGACGTGTGTGCGTTAATAGTGAAAGTGATCAAACTCTGGAAATCATTTTGATCCATTGATCCCTTTTTTCCCTAATCATTTAAAAGTAGAGCTTAGATGATATTGAGTTATTTGCTCTAGGGCAGGAACAGCCTCATAAAGGGCACTGCTTTTCTGGGTTCCCCAGAGAAACCCACTGATGTATGTTGAAAATAATTAATCACTCTTAGCTCAAATACATAGTTAATTTACCAAAGAAAATTCACTGTTAAGAAAAAAGAAATGTATCTACAATTCTCCAAGTCAGATTTTCCTGATGTCCAACTATCATAGATCCGTCAGTAAAATTTTGTGGTCTCTCAGATACCATTCATCAGCACCTGAATCTACCCATTCTGTGAATCTGTATCAGTCATCCTGTATTTTAGGAACTACACTGATCCTTGATCATAGCTACCACACATGCACACGTGCACAACACACATAGACACATACCCCCATGCCTACACAAAAACTCCTCTGAGAGGATAGCTGTATCAAAATACCCTAAAATTTGGTGACGTAAAACAGCAAGCTTTTATGAGTGCTGTGAGTCTTTGAGTCAATTGGGTAATTCTGGGATCTTGCCTGGGTTCACTCATGCACCTGCAGTCAGCTGCATGTAACTAACTGGTCTCAGCCAGGCTCACTCACGTCTGTAGGTCAGTTGATTGCTGACCAGTCTAGCGTAGGAATACTAGGTGATGTAGCTCTGTTCCACATGTGTCATCCTCTAGCTGGATAGCTAAGGAATGTGATAGCACATAAGCCAAAGTTAACAGGAGAGCCAGACTCAAAATTCAAGTACTTGCCACATTTCATATGTGTGATTATTTATAAAGAAGACCACGATGATTCCTTTCATCATTTTATATAGGCTTCTTTATAATGTATCTGTTTATACATCTCTTGACTTGGTGGTGGTCTCATGACTGGATTTGATGTAGCAAATGTGGCAAAGTGACTTTGATCAACTTCTGAACCTGAGCCTCATGAGGCTTTTCAACTTCTGACTTCATCGTCTTGGAAAGCCATATTATGACATGAGTAAACTGTTTGTACATCCCAGCAAAAGGCCACTCTGGCTGAGAACCCCTTGACAAACCAGTGCCTGAATCAAGCCATGAGAGGAACACATCTGTATAAGCCACTGTAGGCAAGATCAGCAAAGAACAACTCAGCTGAGCTAAGTCTGAATTTCCAACCCACAGAATTGTGAAAAAATAAAATTATTTTTAGGTGACTAATTTGGGGAGTATTTTCTTATACATCAAGAAGCAAGAGATAACAACATTCTATTACGCAATATGTCAGGTAATATTCCTTTGTTCAAATCATGTCACATAGCTATTTCCGGAGTTCACAAGTATAGTGAGATGTCCTACCCACAATGAGAAAAGTGAAAATTAAGACCATCAGAGCAACCAAGGTACCACGAAACACAAAGATAAACTAATGATGAGATGCTCAAAGGACTCACAGATGATCACATGTGTAATAACAAAAAAGTGTTGGTCCTAGCTGCTGTAATTACAAAGTCTGTGCTTGTCTTCTCCCACGGAGGAAGAGCTATGAGAAACTTCTCAAAGTTGGGGACCTGACTTCTCTAAGACCTGGGCTGTGTTGACTCTGCGTTATCCCTCCACTGAAGCTTCAGCAGAGCATTTAGAACACAAGACCAAATCTGAACTGAAATGGATAATATCTAAGATCCTTTAAACTTGACATCACTTTTGACTATCAGGTTGCCCTTGTCACTAACCTGACCCCAATCCACGTGCTGTTTGTCTGATGAATGGGCTCTGACCTTATTCCCAGCGTCTGGTTTCTCACATGATGTGCCCCAGTTCTTCTGAATAGAATTCCGTTCTGAAATTCCACTTGTGGTAATTGACCTATTTCCTCATTGTTCGCTTTGCTTTTTTCAGCCCTAGTCAGAGACTAGATATATTTCCCAGTTCAAATAACTACAGCCAAAACCCTATCACCATTTTCAGATCTATTCAGTGTTGCCGGCCTCGCCTTTTCAGAATTACTTGAACCTGTTATCAATTACCTCATTCTTCCTGTTGAATAGATATCCAGCTATTTAGGTTTACATCTTTTTGTTTTCCTGCATTTATATCCTGCTAAATTTTAAGACAAAATATTTTATTCATCTTTATATTTACTAACAAGACTTTGTAGTACCCTAAACTTAGCCAGTGTTTTATTACTGCATGTTGAATAAATGACACAAATAAATGTTGCCATGAACACAGTTTGCTGTTTGAAGACAGTAATTTCGTATTGACTCTTGTTAAAGGGATAGCTCTCGGAATTTTCTCTTATCTGATACTATTTTTACACGGATTGATTAGTAAGAAAGTTAACCACTGGTAACTCTGATTATGTCACACAGAAACGGCTTCCATTAATTTCTGATACATCTGCACTTATCGGTGGATTGTCCAGACTGTGTAGATTGTGTAGGGTACCACTGCGTACCTACCCTCTGTGTAGATTGTGTAGGGTACCACGGTGTACCTTCTGTGTAGATTGTGTAGGGTACCACGGCGTACCCTCTGTGTAGATTGTGTAGGGTACCACGGCGTGGTAGGCTAAAGGGACATCTGATTCAGTGGTGTTGGGAAAATGAAATTCGATACAAAGAAGTAAATTGTACATCATGGAGATCACAATAATTTCTAAGTTCCTTCCTCCTTCCTCAAGAAAGTACAGTTCATATTGGCCTTAGGTACATACAAATCAGTGAAAAAATAGTAAAAAATATTCTGGAGATCTTTAAAATATAAATCAGTGTAACTTTGTTCCTTTATTTATTTATTTATTTATTTATTTTTGCAGTTTTTTTTTTTGGCTGGGGCTGGGTTTGAACCCACTACCTCTGGTATATGGGGCTGGTGCCCTACTCCTTTGAGCCACAGGCGCCACCCTGTTCCATCTTATTTTTTATAATGTTCTTCACATTGTTTTGCAGTAAAAAAAAAAAAAAAGAAAGAAAGAAAGAAAAAGTCTGTGGTTGTTAATTTTATGTCAACCTGACCAACCACAAGTGCCCAAATATTTGAGTGAACAGTATTTCATCTGTCTAAAGGGTGTTTCTGACAAAGAGTAACATTTGAATTAGTAGACTGAGTCAAACAAATTGCCCTGTCCAATGTGGTGAGCCTCATCCAATCCTTTAAAGGCCCAAATAGAGTAAAAGAGTAATAAAGGAAGAAAGAATTCTTTCCCTTTACTGATGGTTTTTGATTTGGGATATTTATTTTCCCCTTGAGACTCAGACTGGAGCAATGCCATTTGCTCTCCGGTGCCTGGATTTCTGAGCCAATTTCTTATGATACGTAGAAAAGTATAAGCATCTACATACATGCAAACACTCTCACACACCCTGTTGCTTCTGTTCCTCCAGAGAACTATGACTAACACAAAGGTCTTCCTCTCGGCAACATAAATGGAACCAGAGAGCAAGCGAGGCATTCAGGGAAGCTCTTACATCCCAACAAGATTAAAAGTAATAGTCTTCTAATATCATTATTTAACTTTCAATCATTTTAAACCTTCTGAATTCTGAAAATATACATAAACTATTCAGCAAATGTATAAAAGAAACAAGGATGTTAGCATACAAGACTATGGAAAGATGAAATCTTTTCCTAAAGAGCTGGTCTTGTTGTGGCCAATTTCCTATAGGCATCAGCAAAGCTCGAACATGTAACTAAAATGAATAGTATGTTCTTAAAGGGCTTGTGGTTATCATGGTGGTGTTGCCTCACCAGGTTCAATGCCCACTGCCTAAGAGAAAGCCAATTTCCAGAGACAGCAGAGTTTACAGCAGAGAATGCATTTATTCCACAAAGCGCTAAGAAGGGAAGTGGGAGAAATTTCTCAAATCTGCTCCCCAGGTATCAGGGGGATAGAGTTTTTAAAGACAGTTTGGTGGGCAAAAGTTTAGGCAATCACATTCTGCAGGGCAGAAGCATCAGTTCTTTGGTGTGGGCTGCTATCTGAGTGGGTCAGTTACCAGAAAGCAGTTCCTTGGGTAAGAGGGGGCCCAAGACCAGTTGAGTTGGTTCCTTGGTCTGACTGGGTTGTTCCTTGGCATTCAGGACCTGGAAATATCTCAGAAACTTCTCCTAGGTTCCAAACAGGTGATGTTCTGTGTGGACAACCAGGCAACTTGCCTGACTCAGGGGAAAGAAGGAAACAGAGGGAAACATGGTTATGATCAAGCCAATGAGGGGACAGTGGCTGATTACCATCATCATTTTAGCTCCAGAGTTCTGGGGTTCTTCCTCTACTTCTTGCCTTGCACCCCTTCATCAATTTGAAAGGGCGGCTTACAATGGTACTAAGTAAAGTCGTATTTATTTTGTTCACAAAACATTAATGAAAAGGCAGTGTCACAACTCCCCACGCTACGCCAGAGCAGCTTCTGTCTTTATGCAGCACCTACTCTCAGGAGACGGAGTACATTCCAGAACATTCTAGAAAAGGTGGAGAACTGGTCCATTCTTCTGTCTCTGCTTCTTTTTCCACCTGAGAAATACTTGAAGGTATTTGATGCAACTTCATGTGTACACTTCTAGTCTAAAAATCCCACTAATGAACTATATCAAATGGGGAAAATTAGTCACAGCAATGTAATAATATACAAGAATGCTCTAAAATCACATGCTTGGGAAATGTAAAGGATAAGAAACAATTTAATGGCAGGAAATTTTATGGAAACAAAACCTTTCATGGAAAGGGAATATCTTTTTTTTTAATTTTTTTTTTTTATTTTAAAATTTTGGCTGAGGCTGGACTTGAACCTGCTACCCCCAGTGTATAGGGCCAGCACCCTACACCTTGAGCCACAGGTGCTGCCCTTTCTGTTTATTTGTTTTTTCTTCTTCTTCTTTTTTTTTTTTTTTTTTTTTCGTTTTACTGCTCTGAGTTTAAGAAACGGGGCCATGTAATGACTGTCATAACAATTGTCAAAGATCTAATGTATAAATGTCATATTTCTGAGAACATCAGAATCTTTGAGAATTTGAAATAGGAAGAACTCAGTATGGAAATATAGTGTGAGTAAGATATTTTCTTATTTCTCTCTGAGCCATTGATCTAGCATGTCATTTTTCTCAAAAAGGGGTTGGAATGGTAAAAGAAAACAAAAGTGTTCAAAAATATCTCCATGAGATAAATCATATAAATTTTAAGAGTAAATTAAGATATTATAAATATGTATTCCCTCTGGGGGTTTATTATGCTTTGATGTTATTAACCTATCATGACAATAGTGGCTTTTTATAAAAAAAAATTCTCAGCACTCTGGGAGGCCAATGCAGCTGGATCACCTGAGCTCAGGAGTTCAAGACAAACCTAAGCAAGAGTGAGAACCCCATGTCTATGAAAAATAGAAAAACTAGCCCAATATTATGAAGGGTAACTGTAGTCCCAGCTACTCAGAAGCCTGAGGCCAAAGGATAACTTGAACACAAGAGTTTGAGGTTGCTGTGAGATGTAACTCCACAGCACACCACCCATAGAGGGAGACTGTCTCAAACAAACAAACAAAAAAACCCTCAAAATAATTCACACAATTGCGATCTCATCTACACAGGATAAACCCTTAGGAGTACTAAGCATAAATATCCAGGAGTGTGACTGTTGAGACACATGGTTAGTGCGTATTTTTTTTTTTTTTCAAGAAACTACTAGCCTATTTTGTAGGGTAAGTATATCACTTTACATTCCCACCACTAATGTATAAGAGATCAAGTTTCTTGGCATGCCTGTCAGCATTTGACATTGACACTATTTTTTACATAGGCTGTATGTTTTAGAGCAGTTTTAGGTTTACAAATAACAGTGGAAACACAGAGATCTCCTGTATACCCTCTGGGCCTGTGCACGCAGCCTCCCCACTGTCAATTTCCCCCACCAGAGTGGTTCATTTGTTACATTTGATGAATCTACATTGACCATAGTCACCACTCAAAATCCATAGTTTGCATTAGTGTTCACTTTCAATGTTGTACATTCTATAAATTTTCACAAGTTTATAATAATGTACACCCACTAGCATAGTTCCACTCCCCTAAAAATTCTCTGCTTGACCTCCACCCTCCCAACTCTTGGCAATCATTTTATTTGACTCTTTAAATAATTTTCCAGAATGATATATATTTGAAATTATTTGACATGTAGATTTTTCAGATATTTTTTTCACTATGCCCATTTATGTTTCTTCCATATCTTTTCATAAGTGAAAAGTTAATTTCTTTTCTGTGTCGAATAACATTCCATTACCTGGATGTAACACAGTTAATCTATCTGTCTACCAATAGGATG
Organism: Perodicticus potto; assembly: GCA_963574655.1. Lineage (NCBI taxonomy): Eukaryota > Metazoa > Chordata > Mammalia > Primates > Lorisidae > Perodicticus > Perodicticus potto. The sequence continues at coordinate 4,887 of CAUYRH010102958.1, read as the reverse complement.
AATTGCAACCCTTCTCCTCAGATTCATGAGTCGAAGTTCTAACCCCTACTACCTCAAAACATAATTGCATTTAGAGATAAGATAGGTAAAGAGATAATTAAATTAAAATGAGGTTATTAGGGAAATACTTAATCCAAAATGGTGGTGATTAGTAGAAGATATTAGAAAACAGACATGCACAGAGGAGGGCCCTCTAAGGACACGTGGACCAGCAAAAGAAAGAGGCCTTGAAACACTACTGACACCTTGATCTTGGATTACTACCCTCCAGATTATGAAGAATAAAATTTTGTTGTTTAAGTCAGTCTGAGGTGTTGTGTTATGGCAGCCCTAGAAAAATAATAACACCTACTGAAAGGCATCTCTATTGTGTCTAAGTTTGGGAAATTACGAATAAGGCTTCTATAAACATCTGTATGCAGCTTCTTATGTGGATATATTTTCGTCTTCCTTGGGCAGACATCAAGGAGTATTAATGCTCCCTTATACGGTAAGAGTATGTTTAGTTTTGCAAGAAACTGCCAAAGTGCCTTCCAAAGTGGCTGTAGCATGTTGCATTCCCACCATCAGTGCATGAGAGTTCCTGTTGCTCCCTCAACACCCTCACCAACATTTGATGTTGTCAGTGTTTTGGATTTTCACCAGTCCAATAGGCATTTTATTGTTGTTTTAGTTTTCATTTCCTAATGATAGATAAAGTTGAGCATCTTTTCCTACATTTGTTTGTCATTTTTATATCTTCTTTGGTGAGGTGTCTGTTTAGGTCTTTTGCCCATTTGGAATAAGGTTGTTTGTTTTCTTATTATTGAGTTTTAAGAGTTCTTGGTATATTCAGAATAACAGTCCCTCATCAGGTTTTTTTTGTAAATATTCTCCCCAAGTCTGTGGCTTACTTTTTCATTCTCTTGACGGTATTTTTTACATACACAGCAGAATTTTTAGCAAAATGAAGTTCAACTTGCCAATTCTTTCTTTCGTGGATTATGCATTTGTACCTAAAAAGTCATCATCAAATCCAAGACCATCTACATTGGCATTTTCTCCTGTGTTATTGTCTATCAATGTTATAGTTTTACATTTTAGATATGCAACTACGAACCTTTTTAAGCTAATTTTTTGTGAAGGGAGTCAATATGTCTAGATTAATTAGTTGATTGATTTTACTTGGGGGATGTGCATGGCTAGTTTTCAAGAACCTTTTATTGAAAGACCATCTTTTCTCCTTTGCATTGCTTTTGTTCCATCGTCAAAGATTAGTTGACTATATTGTGTGGTTCTATTTCTAGGATTTTTATCCTTTTCCATTGACCTATATTTGCCTATTCTTTTGCCAATACCGCACTGCCTTGATTTCTGTAGCTTTATAGTACAGTTTGAAGTTGAGCATTATCAGTCCTTTGGCTTTGTTTTTCTCCGTAAATATTTTGTTTGCTCTTTCTTCTGGGTCTTTTGTCTATGTTTTAACTTGTTTACTGAAATATAACTCGCATTCCGTAAAATTCGCCAATTTTGGGGCGGCACCTATGGCTCAAGGAGTAGGGTGCCAGCCCCATATACTGGAGTGGTGGATTCAAAACTGGTCCCGGCCAAAAACTGCAAAAAACAAATCCATATAATTCACTAATTTAAAGCATTTTATTATTTTTAGTATATTGACAGAGTTGTGGAATGATCATTCACAGACTCCCCCAGTCTCTCATCACAGACAACAACTAATCTGTAGTCTATTTCTATAGATATGCCTATTCTGAATACTTAATATAAGTAGAATTACACAATATTGGCTGGATTCTTTCACTTATCACAATGTTTTTATGGCTCATTCACATTACAGGATGCATCAGTACTGTATTTCCTTTTACCAAAGAAATAATTTTCAATTATATGGATATGTTACATGTCATTTACCCATTCAATAGTTTGTGAATATTTGCCTTACTTGAACTGTGGGACTATTATGAATAATGCTGACCTGAACGCTTGTGTACAAGTTTATGTGTGGATGTAGCTTTTTATTTCTCTTAGATATGGGTCATAGGGTAACTTGATGTTTAACCTTTTGATGATCTGCCAACCTGTTTTCAAAAGTGGTTGCACCATTTTATATTGTCACTAGTGCAATGAACTGACGGCATCCCGCCCCAAAATCCACATGTTAAAACCCTAATCCTAAATATGATATTTTTAAGCAGGGCCTTGGAAGGTAGTTAATTCACAAGTTGGAATACTTCTGAAAGGGATTAGCACCCTTATAAGAAGAGGCTAGAGAGCTGGTTGTCTCCATCAGGTAACGCATGTTAGAAAGATGGTTATCTGTGAACCAAGAAGAGGCCGCACCATGAGCCCAACCCTGCTGGCACTTGATTGCTGACTTTTAACCTCCAAAACTGTTAAAAAAGAGGGCTTTTTGTTGTTGCTTAAACCACCCTATTAGTGATATTTTCTTTTTTTTTTAAAGGAGGCATTACACTTTAATTTGCAAATTATTTTAAGAATCAAGGCCAAAGTAAGAGGATGGCTTGAGGTCAGAAATTTGAGACTAAGCAAGAGCACAGACCTGATCTCTACTAAAAATAGAAAAAAATTAGTTGTTAGCAATATTGTCTTACAGCATCACAAGCTGACTAATACAACTAGCAACGTATGAGACTTCCAATTTCTCTAAATGCTCACAAACACTCCTTTTGAGTATAGCCATCCTAGTGGTTATAAAACAGTATTTTATTTCAGTTGTATAGACTTTGTTTGTTGGCTTTGTTTTGTGACATTAAAGTTCACTTTTTAGTAATAGGCTATTTTTTAGAGAAAGAAATACAGAGAGTTTTCATATAATCCCTTCTCATCCAATCCCCATGCAGTTTCCCCTATTGTGAATTTGTTACAGCTGATGAGCTAATATTGACATATTCCTATTAATAAAGTCCGTCATTTACCTTAGGTCCACTTGGTACATATGTGTGTATGTGTATATGTGTGTGTGTGTTCATGCATGTATGAATGTATGAAGTGGATGTGTGGTATGCATGGGGGTGTATGTGTGTGTATATGGGTATGGTGGAGGTGGCTGTGTTAAAAGACTGGGAATGTTTCTTGTTATAGCATATATTGATTTTCTGTTTCTAATTAGTGTGTATATTGTATTTTACTTTTTTTTTAACCAAATCACTGTATAATGTCAACTATAATTTATGTCCCCAGTTCATTGCCTTGCACCTGGTAGGCATTCAATAAATAGAAAACAAGACCTTCATTAACATAAGATAGATTTTCTTCACCATATATTAATAAATTGGCTGAGTAGAATACATACTCTATACTTCATTAAACCCACTGATGAAAAAGAAACAAATGATTGGAAGTTTGTATATTCATGATTTATGTGCAAATATCATGATAGTCGTGGTTGTGCTTTTGTATACGTAGCAAGAGAGAGTCAATTTCTAAGAAGACTTATTATTGCATTATTAAATATTCATGGAGTCCAAAGTGTAGGACAAAAAGAGTTCCCTAGTTTTTCCCCACCCATTGGAAGATCAGTTTATACTGAGTAAATCGATGTTAATCATTAAAGACTCTCTCCAACTTTCTTTTTCTCTCCTCATTTTGATTTCCTTAGTCTTTTAACTCATGTGCTTCTCCTTGGAGTCCCATATTTTTCTTCTCTAAGCCTCAGTCTTACATAAATATAATCCTAGTATGTTGCTTTTTTCTTCTTTTGTAGTAATAAAAGACAAAATGAGGGTTAGGTGGAACCGCAGGCTTCTTTCAGTCTCAGGCTGAAATGAGACAGAGCAGAACCTGTCTGTGTAGCCTGAAGTTCACTCCAGGTATTTACAAGACAGATAAGCTTTTTGCCTAGTAATGTTCCTCAGCCATTTTGGAAAATCCTGGCCCATGTCCTTGTTAAAAGGACTTCTGCACCTTTGCTATTAACAAAACTGAACAAACATCATTTTTTAACCCCAGTTTATTATAATTCTTGACTTTAGAAAGGAAAGTGTATAGGGCATCCCCTCCCCACATACGGGTGGTGATAATGAAAATCCTGCTATAGTATTTTCTCGGAAAATCATAAAAAACTAAATTTCCCTAAGCTCATGTGTCTGCATTCTTGAAGAGACTTACAATATACAGAGGACCATTTTTTTTTTTTTAGACACAGAGTCTCACTCTGTCACCCTTGGTAGAGTGCTATGGCGTCACAGCTCACAGTAACCTCCAGTTCTTGGGCTTAAGCGATTTCCTTGCCTCAGCCTCCTGAGTAGCTGGGATTACAGGTGCCCGCCACAATGCCCGGCTATTTATTTATTGCAGTTTGGCCGGGGCGGGGTTTGAACCCACTACCCTCAGTATATGCGGTCGGCACCCTACTCACTGACCATAGGCGCGACCCTATATAGAAGATATTAACACATTAGTGATTTACATTATCCAAATGGACCATTGTTGGAGTAGATAAAAGAGGAATTTCATTGCTATTCAAACTTGGGAGATGAAGAACCCGAGGCTTGCTCACAAATGATAAGTGCAAATTTACAAAGCCAGAACGCCTGGCTCCAAGGTAGCAAAAACTTTGCGACAGCCTCTGTTGTCTTCCAGCATGATACAAAACAATCTTGGATTAGTAATGACAGAAAAAGAAGGACACTATAAAACTTTTCTTTAAAAAACAGAAAAACATTTTGATTAGCGAATATAGTGGGAAACTCAATTTTGAAATTATGACTGCACATTGTATCTTCAGAGTGTTTTTTTTTTAATTTTTAATTATTTTTTATTGAGTCATAACTGTGTACAATGATTCAGGCTTGGAGTACAGTGTGCGGGCTTCCCATACAATCGGAGATATTTTTATCCACCTGATTAATGTAACATTCATGATATTTT